>SMGT01016652.1:464405-547480 GCA_004794575.1 Lanistes nyassanus | reverse complement strand
CCCCATAACACACGAGCTTGCAGTTTGCACAGTATCAGCGGGTGATTTACCGGGTACCGGCGAGGAGTACAGGCTAAACTAATACACCTTAAACCTGATTGAAAAACGGCGTGGAGGCACATCTATAATTTTTTTACTTGCGCATCCGTTAACTGTCATGCTCAAAATCTGCAAGGTCTTGTCTAGAATTCTAGACTCTTACTGCGATGGTTGGTAAGTTATACCTCCCCACCCCACCCCACCCCCGGGGGAGGGCACAAACAGTAGAGAAATGCCCACTATTGTCTTAAGGACGCGAGGTATGCAAGACGTTGTTTCGGAAAACAGATCCCCTCAGTGTCGGAGCACCCTTTGTACGCACACGCAATTGTGCACACATCCACACGCGGGGAGCACACACACACACACACACGCACACACAAGCGCCTACACGCACACGCAGATGTAGACACAAAATCTGGACAAGGCGATGGAAGGCCACAGTTTGTTGTTAAAAGCAATAAATACGGTGTACATAGTCTACCATAACACTGCTGCCAAGAGGATTGGGTCAGAAGTGTAGACAGTACCAGATCGTTGTCTGTGAGAGAGATGCAGACAGTACCCAACCGTTGTCTGTTAGAAGTGTAGACAGTACCAAACCGTTGTCTATGTCAGAGGTGTAGACAGTACCAAACCGTTGTCTATGTCAGAAGTGTAGACAGTACCAAACCGTTGTCTATGTCAGAGATGTAGACAGTACCAAATCGTTCATGTGAAACTGATAGACAGTAACAACTGTTGTCTGTGTTAGAGGTGTAGACACTACCAAATCGTCGTATGTGAGAGAGGTGTAGACAGTACCAACTGTTGTCTATGTCAGAGGTGTAGACAGTATCAACCATTGTTTGTGTAGAAGAGGTTCACTCCCGGTGTCGTCCGTTAGGAAACGTCTACCGCAAGTTGTTTAATTTCTCTCAAAAGACGCCATTGACAATTTCTCCGAATCGTTCCTGGCGCTGCATCGTAGTTTTTAGTAATTACTCGCTTTGACTCCGACCACCACAAACAGCGATCTCCTCCCACATACACCGCCATTGTTCCAGCCAGCCGTTAAAACTGAATCATGCCAGTTTGTCACAATACGCTAATTCCCAGTAGGTTCGCACCATTTCAGTTAAAACTCTACGGTCGTTTCCAGAAAAGGCTGCTACGACATGTCTAGAAAGTGTACGGGTATTTCTTCTTTTCTTAAAAATTCTACCAGTACATGGGATGTCTTGTGTATCTCGGAGGAATCTGGTGCAATTCAGTAAAGGACTGTATCGCCCGGAGCTCCTGTGAAGGCCTTCTTAACCAGACGAATCCTCGTCCTGGTTCGCCATGCCTGGTCTTGTGTAACTAGGACACAAATTCGTCCAGTTAAGAAAGAGACCAGTCTTCCCAGTTCCGACTCCGTTTGAGACTCGACTGAAGCTGTCATAGCCTGTCAGTTCACGCCAAGGAAAAAATACATAAATACAAAATATTTGGTATTTGATATTTGGCTTGCTACGTATTGCATGTTCATTTTGAAATCCTATACATCCCTGTGTGGTGAGAAGGAGCACGAGTTTCAATATTGTCTTACAATGGTTGCCACTGGAGTGGGTTCTTGAGATCTTGTTTCCTTTTCTGGTTTGTGGCTTTCATTGTTTTTTGTTTTTGGCTATTACTACTGAGGAAGGTTCAGTAAGAGCACCAGGAGCTGAAAGGTATAAAGGTGTGAAAGGTGTAAACGCTTTGGTTCAGCGACAGACAGACAGACAGACTGAGATGACTGTGGACCTCAGAATGGATAGTTTAACGTTGGCCACCAATACTGATAAACGCCACACACTCATCTACACAGTACCTTGCTGTTGGTTTTCTGTAGCATCGTGTAGTCGTGCAGCACAACTGGTGGTCCAGTTAGCCTGATTGGTTCGCGGGACTGAATGCTTCGTGCCTGGCGCATGCATCTACCCGGGTGAACCATGCTGCAGTACCGTCCCATTCAGACCCACGTGTGGGAGAGAGATCTAATTATTACTGCAGTTATGAACGTTTTCGGTGCAACGGAAGCGTGAGCCAGCTACCTTTGTGTTAGCAGATAAACAGCGCCAGGTGGTCAGTATGCCACGGCTTTTAATGACGCTGACGTTGTCACACGCTTGATGTAAATGTACATGTAGGTGGGTAGGATTACTAAGAATACGTAACCATGGCTACCTAAAATAGTTTTGGTGTACTGGTGCACAGACTGCTCTGCAAAGACCAGTTTGCACTTACTGTCCACTTACTGCAAAGACCAGGGTTTTTTTTTCCACCCGCAAGTTTGAGCTCGTTGGCTGTATAAGCAAAGCAGACAGGCCGGAAAATAAAATAATGACTGTCACAGTTGCCAGGTGCTTTTTGTTATTTTCTTCTCTTTTTCTCGTTGTTTTCCTCCCTGGAGGACAGAATTCAGTTAACATAGATCCCAGCTTGGCTTCTTGTGTGAAGGCGATTTAAGTTGTGTGGAAGAGTCGAGAGTTCATCGTGCCGGAGTGGACTCGACAGGTGAATTGCGGTCATCGGGTAAAGTAGTCACTTGGAGGGGTTGCACTCCGTCCCTGCACTTCATTACTCCTATGTCTTTCCCTCCCTTCTCAACCTTTTTTTTTTTTGCGTCGTGACCGAAATAGGAAAGAAATGGGCTGTGGTGGGGTTTCACGCTGTACTTCTGCTGGGGTTTCTTGGCTTTATTATCTTGCTGATCACTGTTCACTGACAAATATTCTTCGGATCGTTTCAACAAGGCTTGCCTTGCCATCTTTAAAGCGATTTTTGTAACAAGTATGAACGGTTGACCTAAAACCCGCACTCAGCCTTGGCAGCCCACAGGCCGGGGATTGCTTAGACTGGCCTAGGTGTAGTGACAGGGGGTGTATATAGAATTTGTCCACAGTAAGTTGTCTGTAACCGAGGGTTTTGTAACTTTCCCGGAGCTGAAAGAAAAAAGGCCCGAGCGTTCTTGCCGAGGGATGAATACTTGGCATGCGGCTACATCTAGGGCAAGAGTGTGACCTGACCGTCACAGTTTGTACATTGCTGTGTCCGCCTACACTTCGCAGTACATCTCTAGAGTTCTGAGGCCGATATTGATCAGCAATGGCTCGCGTGAATAAGGCAAGACATACGCGCACGAACAACGAAGGGTTGCTTATTTTAACCCACAGATCACTTTCACGTCAATAGGGGGTTGGGGGTGGGCCAAGAGACGTGCGGTCTGGTCGCTGATGGCCTGCGATCTGTTTGTTTGGACGTCTGTCTACTGTAGCCAGCCGTTCGTGTGGTGTGTGCATCCTCTGCAGGCTGTATGTCCATCGACTCCCTCAGTAACAATCCAACGACAGTCCCAATGGGTATTCATCGACTGTCCCAGTGGCCATCCATTGGCTGTCCCTGTGATTAGCCATATACTATCCCAGTGACTATGCGTTCACTGTTCCAGCAGCTATCCATCGTCTGTCCCGGTGACTAGCCATAGACTATCACAGTGACTTTCCGTTCACTGTCCAGGCGGCCATCCATGGACTGTTTCAATCGCCATCCATCGGCTGTTTCATTCACCATCCATGGACTGTTTCAATCGCAAACCATCGGCTGTTTCAATCGCCATCCATCTACTGTTTCAATCGCCATCCATGGACTGTTTCAATCGCCATCCATGGACTGTTTCAATCGCCATCCATCGACTGTTTCAATCGCCATCCATCGACTGTTTCAATCGCCATCCATCGACTGTTTCAATCGCCATCCATTGACTGTTTCAATCGCCATCCATGGACTGTTTCAATCGCCATCCATCGGCTGTTTCAATCGCCATCCATCGACTGTTTCAATCACCATCCATCGACTGTTTCAATCGCCATCCATCGACTGTTTCAATCCCCATCCATCGACTGTTTCAATGCCTATCCATCGGATGTTCCGGTAGCTATCCATCAACTGCCCAGTTCCTATGCATCGACTGTCCCAGTGGCTATCCAGTGATTTTCGCAATGACTCACTATCTTTCACTCCCCCTTTGCCTGTCGACAGTCATGCAGTATGTGTCCCCTCAAACCGATGACCATGAACAATGTGGGTAGTCTCCAGCTGTAAGTGCAGTTTAGAAGGTTTTAAGGTTACATGCGGAGATTTCACTTAAAAGAATCAAATCTGCTTTATTTTTAATCCAACAGCGTGAAACAATAAGACACGGATATAGGTAATTTGCATGGGGTTTGTGATCCACTGTTGTACTGAGACAAACGGGTCTGCCAACATAATACTATTTGGCAAGAACACCTCGACCCGTCTGCAGTAAATGTACGATTTATTTTTTATTGATTATATTAATTGAAACTATGCAGTTTTTAAATATTCACCGCAGACACAGTTTTTAGCTATAGTCTTGACGAAGAGAAGTGGAATAAGGACCACGATCGAAGTTGGTTGAATTCTTCATTGATTTTTACTGCTGTTGTAAGTTCGGCTTAGCGGAGCCCTGCGAGACAGACATAAGCACGAATGCACTCGAGCACAAAAAGCCAGCACTAATCAAATGGCTTGAAGACAGCAGACAAAACAAAACTAACCCTTCCTCCTGCTGAAGAGTCGGAAAGAAGAATATCTGAAAAGAATTAGTTATAAACCAACACTACAAGTTTGGCTCGCTCGTCGATTCTTCCTGCATTGCTCAGGTCCATAGTCTGATGGCAGCAAAAGTGAGGTGGAGATGATAAAAACCCCTAGGACACCGCTGGAAGACCGTGCTGCCGGTGTCTTGGCTTCACCCAACGAACGCGCCTAGTCACCGCGTTACAGCTGACTTCGTTACCTAATGGACTCCGTCACTTCCGGTGTGTTGAGATCACGGTGTCAGACGACTGGCTGATGGTGTTGTCTCATGGGGAGATAACTCTATGGATCTTCTTGCCGTATCGATCAGCAGGTCAAGCTAGTTTACCTTCCCTTCCTGTGTAGGTGGGGGTGTGAAGGGATGCCCTTTCAGCTCTTAAATGACGTTTGTTAGGACGAGAAGGGACGCGTCTGTACGGGCTTGAATAGAGATTCCACAGAGATGTTTTAAATAACTGTTTTCACTCCGAGAGGCAGACTAGGGGAGTCGAAAAAGGGGGTGTAACCATGAACAGCGAGGCAAAGCCATTTCCAAGTAAGCTGCAGTGCTATAGCAGCCAAGGACCTTAGGGCAAGTTTACACGCTTAAAAGTTTGTACTTTGAAAGGCCTTGAAACGCTTGTCAAGTCTTGAACCAACTCGGAAACGGTCCTGCCCAAAGTTTTGGGCGGGTAGAATGGCTTTCTATTTTTCGAAACCTTGAAACCTTGAAACCCTGCCAGCCACTATCACGAACATCAGGGCAAAAGGTCAAATGATCTCAGCCAGGGGATCAAGACGACTGGGTTGTACCGCGTATCAACGCTGGCGCCTTCAAGCAAAACTTTCTTCTATTTGAAGCCACGAAGACTTCGAAGCGTCTAAATCGGCCTTTAGAGAGGAATTCAGAGTACAGCAGATAACGAGCTAGAGGAGGCCGGCCCCTCTTCCGGCACTGCCCGATATCGAGCGCTTACGAATTTTGGTCATTCACGCGCCATATGGGTCCGTTGCTCTATGTAGACGGACTACGCAGTGTTTCTTACGGCTCATAGCTATACAGCTCCCAGACGTTTCACTGCGCAACGCTTTGAACTTTAAATAGAGCTAACCCGGAGACAACTGCGTGCCTCCATTCCATGTCTACAGCCACTGAAGGGCTCGCTCGACTCGCGTTTGCTTTCTTGGTTCCTGTGTGAAGTTGTATGGACCTTCGTCTTTTCACTGTTTGAAACTCATCTACACTTTTTGCATCCCAGCGCTTGCTCTTTGCAGCGTGTTTAAGAATGTGCAACTCCGTTCCACCCATTCGCCTAATCCCCCCACCTTCACCTCTCCGCACGCATGCGCACGCTCATTCCCCCTCCCCCGCCCCCGATCTCTCTCTCACATCCAGTTTTGTCTCTCACATGCACTTATTACAAAGGCAGTAACAGGAAGTGGTTGAGTGCCCTAAAAAAATTATCTAGATTATTGAGTTAAACGCGGCAGTGACTGGAAACAATCGCATCCCAGGCGCGAATACTACGGAGAACTACAGCGCCCTCTAGATTTTCCGTGACAAACATCGCAGACAAGAAGACTTTCTTCTGCCGGAGGCTTGGGCCACGGAATCATAACATTGAATCAGTGTTTCAACCCGGCAGCAGAATATAAATAGACTGTTATCGAGAATTCGAGGCTTATAGTTTGCTGTTTTCAACGTGTGTAAGCAGCAACTTTTGTGGCCATAATAAACCTTTCAAGTTTTCGTGAAAGGCGCATGGCAGCTTTCATAAAGCTAGGTTTCATATAACTGATGCGACGAGCCGTCATACGTTGGTTTTGAATTATGACTGGGCGTGTAACGTGACGTTACGCAAGGAGTAGCGATACCTAAGGTAGGAATCGCTGGTGTCCGTGTTGCTGTATTTGTTGCTTAACGTCCAGCCGCAAACGATGTGCATATCAGGACGGTGTTGCTTAGACAAACTTTACGTGCTGCCACACGTGGGACTGATGTCGCAACACGGGCCTCAGTCCCACCCAGTCACATTATACTGACACCGGGCCAACCAGTCCTAGTACTGTTCCCTATAGTGACAGGCGTCTGGCAGGGCAGCTACTAGATTGCCAATTTTTGAGTCACAGGTTTGACTCGGCCGGGGTGCGAACCACCGACCTCCCGCCTCGGAAGCGGACGCCTTAACCACTAGACCACCGAGGCGTGCTGCTTCGGGGGTGTTTTATGAGTATCGCGGTCCCTGCTACTGCTATTCTTGTTATTACACTTTACAGTTTTCCTTCTCTGCAACCCCCCTCCTTACCTCTGATTCTGCTTTGCTGATCTTGTTGTTAACGTTTGAGACACTCGTGTGAGTCTGAGAGTCGCACTCCGGAAATGCTGCCATTGGCTGAGTGGAGGACATGGGTTTCACCCGCGCGTCCACGTATATTTGTGGACGTATGTTGTGTTTTTCTATATTGTTAGATGACATACAAACTATTATCTCAACAAAATTTAATGTGCTGGAACCTTCAGACTAGATGTTTAATGTTCAAGAAAAGCAGCATATCAGCCGACTAATGCAGCACGCAGCATCCATCAAGCAGCTCACTGCAAATTGTTTCCCTGCGCCCTCGAAGTATTGCACTCGTGTTAAACTCTTTAATAAAAATCTCTTCTGCTTCAAGCTCAAACCCAATACGCACAATCCTCTGTTATAGTAGGGTAACAGATGCTAACTATGATGCATCAGTGGCGCGGTTGGCCAATGAGAGCGGTCCTAGGGTGCTGCAATTACATCCGCTTGCGTCTTGCAAGAACTTGTGACTCAGTCTCTGACCGCTGTCCCTTCTCATTCCCTCCGCTCGCTCCATGTCTCTCTCTCCTGGCTTTACCTCGAGTTTTCCTCCCATGTATTTCTCGTCCTTTTCTGTTTTTCCCCTTAATTTCTCATTTAGGGGTTACAATTGGATTAAACCACTGCCCCATAAACTATGTACACCTGTTTTCGCAGCAATACCGTGCCGTTGGCAGTTCGTGAGAAAAAGGAAAATTAAGTAAATGAAAATGGGACGGAGAGAAAATGGGCTTATTTCGGTCTGGAATAATGCCGCTTGTTCTGGACGTGTCAGTGAAGCGCTGGTATTTTATTTATTTCTGTAAGAGATTTGTTTGGCAGAACATCTTGTCCCTCCTCTCACGAAACTCAAATTTTCTTGCTTCCTTTCGCAGATGTTTATCGCCACGTGCGAGAGGGAGCCGGGTTTTATTGCGCAGGGATCAATAGTTTACGTTCGTTGTCGAGCTGTGAAACCTCTCTCGACAACAGACCAGTTTGCACGATGGGGAGGGGTTTGGGGGAATGGTGACAAAAAAATGAAGACGCATGGAACGGTTTTGAAACGGATGACGGGCAATTGCAGCTTGGGATGGTGGAGGGGGCCACTTCTGAGGATCCGCTGAACAAGGCGGTGTTAATTTTTGTCGGCGGGGATCCATTAGGCGACGGGTGGCCGGACGAGCGAGAGAGCCCCATTGAGCAGGAAGAAGTCTAGCTAACCGTAGGTTTGTGCACAGTTGATGCGGTGCCGCTGTGGAAATGTATCAAGTATTTTGTGGTTTGGTAGTACAATAAAACATTTCGTTATTGTGTATTTTGTCACAAAAATCACGATTTTTCACGATTTGGGATTTGGGCGTAGCAAACGATTTAAGGATTTTAGCACAAGCAAACATTATTCACATTGATAGACTTAAGGTGTGTGTCTATTGCCTCTTCTGTACTGTGAATTTTTTAAAACTGAAATCTGCAGAACACATTCTAAATATTTTAAACACTAATTGCATGTAAAACCTGTTAAAGTAAGTGCGACGTATGTGCTGCGTGTGTAAATAGTTTGTAAGATGTGTGTTACAAGTGTTATAAGTGTTTCCTGTTTTACAGAACACTTGCTGCTGGCACACATTTGGAACATTATCAGAACACCATTTATACATTTTCCAGCCATTTGAAATCTTTCGAGAACAGACCAGAGCACTGTTTTCACTAGTTTAGCACCAACATATTTATAAAGCGTTCTAGATAAATGTAAAATGTTCTCTGTTTCACTAACAAAATAACTGTTCTAACTTGAACACTTCTTGTTTACAGTACAGAAAAAAATCCTCTTTAAGAAAACCAGTAGAATCTGAAAAACTGGCAAAACATAACACTAAATATTTTGAGGGAAATATTTGGACATGTTCAGCGCATAGTGGTATGAAACTGTTTTTGAAAAGAACATTTAAACCAAGAGGTCGAAGGTTGGGACATGGGGATTGAGAACTTGCTGACGTGGTGCGAAGCACATTGAGGTCCTGCTGTGTTCTGTTTCACAGAAAAATCCTCTAAAGGGACAGTGAATTCAGTGGATTCACGCCGTCTGCCCAGCCCTGTGCACGACACCACATGCAGTTAGGCTCAGTTCGAACTCGCACCACACAATGAACTCTATCTGCAGCACGTATGCGTCTGTAGTGTTACTTCACACAACGTGTCTAAACCTTGCTTCATCCCACTTCTCAGAGTCAGTGGGAAAGCATTTTTTTTCCTTTTTGTTTCCTTCAAAAACTTTGTCCCTCTACCTTCCTTCCTCGTTTTGTTTTGTCTTAGTCTGCCATCGCCTGTAACCGATAACTATCCTTTAAAATAGCTGTAGCGCAGTGTCATTTACCTGGATGCATCATCTTGCAGTCTTCGAAATGACTAGACAGAGTAACCCAAGTCGATAATTGTGGTGTATTGTCAATCAGGCACTGTTCAGGGGTTACAATGGGGCTAATCATAGTCACTTTCATAAAGCTCCGTTGGGTATACCGTGTGGGAAAGGGGTATTTTAGGTTCGCACATTTCAGTCTTAGTAAATCTTAGCGGCTTTTACAACTGTCACTTAAATATCGTACTTCAGTCGAGAACATGGTAACGTTAGGTTCGACCACAGCTTTAGTTAAAGAACTAAGCGACATTTCCAGAAATCTTGCGCAATCCTATTCAGCACGAAAGGCCCAGACGGGAAGAATTTTTAGGCACTAACAAAATGAGATCTAAAAGACAAGCGTTTGGGAAATGGCTTATCTTAAGAAATGCTTGTATTCCACAGCAATGAACGTGACCTTCTGGTGAGGCAGGAAGCTTTTAAATATGCACACAACACTCTCTAAGTAGCAGGGCGACTTTGGCGTCACATACTTTCATTATCTAGTCGTGTGTCTTCAAAACATTTTCTTTCCCAGTTTGAAGAGCTCTGCTGGCCTAAGAGCGGGAGCCGGCGAATCAACAGGCTGTCACCGGCTTTGGATGCAGGCCGCTCTGTAGGGCTGATGTGGGAAACAAGTTGATTGCAGCATCTGGATTCAGCATTCAGACAGCAGGGCCTTTGCACTTCTCTCAGACCGCATTGTGGACAGAAACTTGTGGCCGTGCCTGTTTTTGATTGCCGCTTCCGCCAATCGTTTTGAAGCCATTCCTAAGCTGCCTCCTCCCTCCCCATCTCTGTTCCCCCTTTCTTTCTCTCACTCTGTGCCCCCCTCTCTCTCTCACTCGGTGCTCGCGCCGGTGCATGCGTGAGCGAGAAAGTTAAAAAGCTGAAGGGATTGATGGAGGAGGTTGAGGGGGTGGGGAGAGACGGAGAAAGAGGAGGGAGGAAAGAAAAAGAGGAGGAGGGGAGAGATAGAGTGACAGTTTCCGTCAGAGCGAGTGAATTGAAATACAGATGGAAGAGAGCTGGAGGACCCATGATTTATTCATGTAACATTCAGCTAATCAGAAATACACGCAGTTTGGCTGCGTAAAATCATTGGCGAATGCAAAATAATTTATTAACTTAAACAGTCGCCCGTAAACGCAAATAATTCTTATGAAGTCCCCTGCTTATCACAAACTGTTGAGCCGTGTACACACTTGCCTGCGAATAACAGCAGCTGCCAGCTTGAAGCACAAGAACCTTGTTTATACCTTTCCTTCCTTTTCTCCACTCAGTCTCCCTTTTCTCATAGACTACAGTTATGACAGACTGCCTGAAAATTTTTTTAAAAAAGCGAATAATAAGCAGAAACAGGGCAGAAGGGGAAGGGGAGGGGTAGAGAAGGGGAGTTAAGTCTAACGCTGTCTGTAAGCACCTGCTATTTTTCTCCCTCCCCATCAGACCCGCGGAATACGATACTGCTGATGCATGGTGCACTGTATTCTCTTAACACGTTTGTCGTATGTGTTTTCCGTTGTGCTTACAGTGCACAAAGATTATGCTGCATATTTTCCTCTGTCAAAAAAAAAATGCTTTCGAAATGTTTCGGCTACATCTGTGAATGAAAAAGCAAAAAAGGACCACAATACTTTTAAGAGAAATGAAGAGGGACGGTAATAATGCGATGCGTTGTTCAGAGATCCAGAAGATTTGGCGATTTTGATTTAAATGAATCTCATTTTAGATATTTTTGCAAGAGCCCAGCACAGTCTGTGATGTAAAGGCTTGTGCCACACAAAAGGTTTCGGCCATAAGCTGATGGCGACCGTGGAATTAGGTGTGGTCATGTGATGTTTTGAACCAACGATGTCACATATTGGTACTATTCCCTCCCTCTGACCATACCATCACCTATACTCCCGGCAAGCTGCCCCCTCAGCCTCGTCTTGTTATCTGTTAACGAAAGATCTGACGTCTTTGCGTCTATCACATGGCCCCGCGAGGCGTACTCTGAGCCTGCGACTGAGCTATTTGCACCGATGGCAGGCTGGATGAGTGTCCGTGTCTCATTTTCATACAGCGAAGTGTCAGGGGGTGAGGGTGGGGGGAGGTGAGTGGGCTGTGTCGGTGGTTTTGTTTTCTGAAAGGAGAGACAACTCCGGATGCAGCCCAGCCTTGTGTCCGAACTCGTTCAGCCTTACGTATACTTTCGCTGTATGATCTCCGTTATCGGACCTGGTCCGATATCCAGTCTCAGGTGTTATACAACAACAAAGGCCTCTTGAACTGAACACGTGTACCGTGATAGCGCGAGATACCAGTAGACGAGGCATGAGCATGCACGTCAGGAGATTTCTGTGGCGAAGTGCATTCTCCGAGGTGCCCATTTGACAGACAATCGACCACGTCAAGTACTTGTGTGTATGGTAGGCAGGGTACTGCAAATGCATATGTAGTTTATCCCACACTTAAAAATGTCCATAAACTAGCGAAGGTGGCCTGATCTCACGAGAATTCTAACGAGCTTTGGAGTGGGTTGGGGGAGGGGGAGAGAGAGAGAGAACTTACCTGGATACGCAGGCCAGAGGAATACCCGGATTAAGTGCATGGTATCATTGTTCTGCCTGCAGGATACGGCGAACAATATTGATGTAAAGACCAGCGTGTAGCGCTTTGTGAGTGTATGCAGTACCAAGGGTCAGATTCAGGCCTCTTGATCTAAAGGCTATGACAAACGGTCCGTTTAACACACTATCTGCTGTATATTGCCAGCGGACGAAAGCCGTCCTGAAACCAGTGAGTGGACAGTGGCTGCTCCCCACCCACCTCCACTGTTCCCCGCGTGTTCCCGTCAAACGTGCGGGTGAGACTGTCGTGTATTGTGGCCGCAACGTAACGGAAAAGTCAAACGATAACAGGCTTCTGGTAACCTGGCCCTTAAAGGAACCGTTATTATGTTTCCTGGCAAATAGACCTTCCTTGACCGTCGCCACTCAACTTACGTATCGACAACCTGCCTCCTACCTCCAGTGAAATGAGATTGTGATGTTGATCTGATTCAGTCACAGCGAAACACCGTCTGCTCCTGCGGCATCGAACCGCTTGTAAGCAGATCAAAGGAAACGGCCAGCGTCGATCGCAGGGTCCTCGTTACGAAAAAAGCGGAGTTTAGTCGTAACGCCTTCGTCGATATGGACGGCAGAGGTGCACCCCACCTCGCCGCGCTAGTCCGCGGTGCCTGTAATTGATTTCTCCTGCACTGCAGTGGATGCAAGATGGCATACGGATGCAGTGACGAGGACTTAGGGCGGCGCTCTCTTTGAGTGACGCTAGCCCCGCGGAACCGTTTGCTCTGCGGCGCGTGAAAGACGGTTGATGAATTGTGTTTGCCGCCGTCAGCGAAGGGACCGAGCGAGCATCTGGCCGCCATCGTGTGTGGGGGATGATCAATGTGGTCAGCTGGAGGTGCACGCGACACTGTTCTTTAAAACTCGCTCGTCCCTGTAGCAAGACGGGGGTTTACAGCTGGTGTGGCTGGAACCGCCGGCAGCCGGGTCCGGACGTTGAGCCCCCGTGGACGTGTGCCAGTGCGGGAAGGGCGTATGGGGGGGGGGTTGTACTGTGGTGGGCGACGGGGGGATTTGCGTGGTGTGGAGTCTGGGGTCTTACTGGGTGAGGAGGGTGGGGCAGTAATTGATGCGACGTGTGGAGCCGTACGTAATGTGTAGTGTGGGGCTGTGGCGTAGTGGAGAGCACTGCGATGGGGAGGAATGGGCGTTGCATGGTGGGGAGTGTGGGGCCTTACATTCGAAGGTGTGACGACTGGGCCCTTAAGTGCTGTGGAGTGCTACTGGGGTTTGGCTTGTTGGGCACCGCACGACGAGACGCGTGCGACACTTGTAGCCGTATCTGCTGTGGAGAGCGCGGTATTGCGTAGCAGGGACGACTGGGGCTTACAGTGTAAGGAGAGTGGGAGTTGTGGAATGCCATGTGTGGAGCGTTACATTGTGTGGAGTGTGGAGCATTACGACGTAGCGCGGCTCCATGGGCTAAAATTGTTATGATCTTTGGATCGGTAGACGGTGTGGAGTGTGGCGCGTTACGTAGCGTGAATCTTTGGGCGTTGAATGGTTTGGTGCTTTACACGACGTGGAGCGTGCAGCATTACACTGTGCGGAGTGTGGAATTAGACGAGGTGGAATGAGAAACGTTAACGTCGTGTGGAGTGTGGAGCATTTTGTGGAATGGGTCTTTGGGGGTTAAATGGTATGATGTTTGGGGCGTTGGACGATGTGGAGTGTGGAACGTTACCTTGTGTGGAGTGTGGAGCATTACATTAAAAGGAGTGTGGAGCCTTATGTGCAACGACATGTCGCGTACACCTTGCCGATGCGTGAAGCCTGTACACAGTGAGGAGTTTCAAAACTTAGGGGCATAACATAATGTGCGTATGGGAGTGCGTATGAGTCCCTGTGCGTGTCAGTCTTAATCCTATGGTTTGTGCAGGCGGTTATCGTTGGTTTCCTCGCCTTTTCTTGTTATCTTCAGTCTTCTTCCCAGTACGATTGCCGACATGGACCGTTTGAAGATAATTTTATTCAACACAAACTAACTGTTGAGTACACCCGTACCCAACCATTCTTTTTGTGATGTGAGCATGCGCGCGGGCTGGCACGCGCTTCATCGATTTGTTTTTGAAGTCACGGTTTCAGTCATTCACTCACCACTGGTTTGCAAGTATCCACGTACTCATGAACATAAGCACTATACACCAACACATAAACCAAAGCACGCACCCACGCGCCTACCTACGCGCACACACAGACACACATTCACGTGCACACACTGACGTGCTCGCAGACGCGCCAGTCAGTGTCATGCTATCCGATGTCTTACGTGTGGCTGTGTTTGCGTTTGTTGCAGGATCGTGCCAGCATCTGCGACCACACCCAGCCAGTCGAAGCTTGGCTGTTGTAGCTGTGAGCCTCAGGGCAAGACACCAACATCGCAGCCAGCCTTGCCTCGTCCGTTCCGGCCTCCATCAGTTGCTGTTGTAGCATAGCGTGAACCCCCCTGCATGACGTGCGAACCCAGTTACAGCTCGTTACACGGATTAATGCATCCACGCATATAACACCATCGATCTTACTACAACGACTTGACAATTGATTTCTTTCCCCCATCCTCACTCTTTGGCACCCCGATACCATCCACGCGCAGTAGTTCTGTCCCCTTGCTGCCCGCCTGCTCGCCCGTCCTGCCTGGTTCTGTCCCCACCCACCCTCTCTCTCTCTCGCTCTCTCGTGTCTGGAAACGTGCGGTGAGTGCAACAAGACTGTTCCTGAAAGGCACTAGAGCGCGTGCGTTTGTGTCTTCGAGCGGTGGAACAGGTTCCACAAGGAAAACGTTTGTCGGCCGTACTCTTTCTCATCGTCTTCATCTCCGACATCTAACCCAAGCGGCAGCCTGCATGCAGATGAGCCAGTGCCCGCCACCGTCAGCGCGTTGATAGAATCGCAACGCCACTTTTGCCACGGGTGTGAGATTAGGATAACAAGAAAGGACTCGTCTGTTCACGCAGTCGAGCTTCGACTTTCTCTCTTGTCGCACGCCGGCATCCTACACGCACATCCTCGCAGAGCTACAGCGAGGCGTCAACCGAGTTGGAGAGAAACCAAAGCTGGGAAGCCTTCCGATGCTGCCCCACCAACGCCCCTTCCGTCGCTGATCGTCGAGGGGAACGCAAAACAAGAACCACGCAAACCCAGGTCATCGCCTATCTGTTCGTCTGAAGTTCGCACCGCCGCGACGCAGCACACTGCCCCTCAGTGTTCGTTTCGTCCCCACGACAACGTGGGCGCGTGCACGTGCTTCACACGAAAAACGAGTCCACGTTTTCACGAGAGCTAGACACTCAGACCGGTGTACTCTCAGCAGCCTGTGCGTGTGCGTGCGTGCGTGCGCGTGATTTGCATGGGTTCCTCCACTCGTCTCACTTTACTGCAGCGCTGAATGTTGACGCTCAGGTAGTGAACAGCTTGCCTGAAAATTCCATCGAAGTCAACTATCCTGACGGGCGTGCGTGTATCCGTGCGCTAGTGCATGCGTGCTGTGGTTACAGGTTTTCTGGGGCGTTTTCTGTAAGCAGCTTGGGCCAAAGATGTTTTCCACGTTCTAGTGAAAGAAGAAAAAAAAAGACGAAATAGCACCGAAAGCTGCGCATATTGTTTTGTCCACAGCAGTCAGACGAAGGCACACACCAAGCTGTTTGCTGTCTTCTCCTCTGCCAGCGAGACCTTTGGCGTCCATATGATGACTGACCAGACACTGTGAGTGCTAATGCTGTGCAAGAAATAACTCCAGTTCCAAAGTAAACATTCGGGCTTTCACGCAGAGGTGCGACACGTCCATAGCAGATAGTAACAGTTGGACGTCGTTCTAAGGCCAGCGAAGGAGGGAGACAAACGGAAACCCGCGTGGTCTGTGAGTGGAGCGAGTGCGCTGACCTGTCGATAGCCGTCACGCCGTGCGAGCTGAGTGAGTGACAACCTCTTGGAGTATACTACTAACCGCAGCCTTCACCTAACCCGCACGTGGTCGCAGGATGAGATCAACGGACATGGCTTCTATGAACGCGCCAGCCAGTGGTCTGAACACGGAGACATCCATCGCCCTGAGCCAGAGCATGGATTCAGTGAACACCACACCAGAAGAAGAGGTAGGCGGGCTTTAAACTTTCGCATGCTGATCGAAGGGGTGGAGTGGGGTGGGTTGAGTGCGGTGGGGTGGTGGATGGTGACAGAGACGCTGTCCTGTAAGTAGCTATGTTTCTAACAATCGGTATTTGGTCCTCTTACCTGTTTAGAAGTAGTGTACATGTAGGTGGCGTTTTCCTGATGTCTGGCACTCATCACATACCCCAGTATTTCAGTATTCTCTCTTTCTCTGTGTGTGAGAGAGTGTGTGTGTGTGTGAGAGAGAGAGATGGGGAGAGATCGTTCAGTCAGGATTTATTTCCCTTTAGAGTCTCGTTTCCAGTGGACATGTTTTAGGGCGAGTTTTTCCGGTCGGTAAGTTTCCTGGTCCTTGTCTGTCCTCAAGCTGATTTTGCGGTGCCGATATTGTCAAAGTTTGACTGTCCTTGGTTCAGAGTCTCACCATTAGCTTGCTTCCAGTGAGTTCTTCTACAGGGCGCAGAATTTCCGGCTTGTGGAAATCGAGTCGGTTGATGGATTGCTCCAGAAATGCAAGGCCGAGGTATTTTATCAGATGTATACAGAAACGGGTTCAAGTTTCTCCCTCAGTCAAAACCTTTCCTTCACTGCCTGTGTCAACGGTATAATACGAGCGCGCTCGTATGCACTCCTAATTCCCACTTAGGAAAGCACTTTCTTCCTGTGACAGTCCGGGGAAATGGCCCAGCAGCGTTCGACAGATCGAATGAAAACAATTTTTATGAAAGGAAGAAAAAAAGAAAAAAAGAAAGGGGGAGCATAGTCCGATCCTCTGCAATAAAAAGGCGATTTCATTCTAACACAGGTTTATATCGTATGGAAAGACAGATTTTATTGTAGGTTTGTTGTCGAGTAGATTCTTGGGGAGGGGAATCCATCGATCGAAATCAGATGAAAAAATCTTTGTCGCAGGGATTAGGTCTTGACAACTGCAGTCACTCTACCTGATTGCAGGTGTGAAGCCAGTACTAGCATTACTGGCATGGAGGAATTAACGCTGCATGATGAAATATGTCACCTGTCCAGCTCCATTCCACCTTCTCAGATAATCGCTCTTGTACAACTAGTATCAAAGTCCAGATTGTCAGGTTGACGCGATAAAAAAAGGGTCCGTCAGAGATCGGAAGCTTCCGGGCACGTTGTTGCGTCACCCTGACAACAGCTGGCTTTGGGGCTTACGTGGGGCGGTAGTCGTTACGGACCGTTGTGGTGGACGAAGTTCCACAGTCGTTCCAGCCGATTTTATCTATCGGCACGCGTCAGGTTTGGCTCTTGTCTGGTATCGTCCACCCTCCCAGCCCCCTGTCTTTCCTGTCGAGAATAAGAACCCGGACTAAGCCACCATTTACCGAACTTCACTGTACTAGGATTTTTTTTTTAAAGGTCGCACACCATTTACCCCATGTGTAGCGTAATATAAAGCGCGCGAGTGGAAACAAACACACACACACACACACAGAGTCAGATTTTGTGTGACCGAGCAGACTAGAATGAGCGGAAGGTCGGCTTAGACGAGAACTGTCCCTGATGATCCCGAGCACTCAGAAGGTGGCGTGTGTCGTGTTCACGTGCTGGGATCAGTGCAACGTGTTGTTGCGTACACGCTGTTTGGATGGCGTCAGTGGCTTGCATAATCTAGTTTTTCAGACGTCAAACCTTTGCAAGGGAGGTACAGCAAAGTTCTTTTCTTAACTGACCTTTCCATTCGTCTGGCGAACTAGCGCGCACCTCTGTCCAGTGATGTGAAACGCCTTGATGTGGAAAATGTTCACAGAATCTTTCATTCCGAGATTGCACTTATCGACAGCATCGTCATAAAAATCACAGCTTTCATTCGGTGACACCCAGTTTCAGAAGCCCACTTACCCTAACCGGCCGTCAGTCGGCCGTCAATCTTTTGACGTTACATAACATGGTAGACAGGAACGAACGATTAGAACATTTGGTTTTTTTCCTGACCATAAAAGACGTAGAAAATCCACCATCCAAAACACCAGAGCTTAGGATAAAACAGACCTCAGATTGCTAGAACATTTGATTTCAATCTGGACAGGTCGAATTTTGTACGTGTACATGAAGACAAAAGGGGATTGACCAGGTCCAACATGTTGGGAGATGCTGTACATAAAAACACGGCTGCAAGACACATGGTTAGTTGCTGTATATGGCGAAGACAAAAAGGGACTCCTCGTCGAAATCTTGGGACTATTAATGTTTGGTACAAATGTGAAAGACACAAATAGCTCTCTTCTGGAAGTGTCTGTGGAAGGCCAACCCAACATTTCCGGGGACCGGGGTCGCGCTGTAACAAACTTCATAATTTCTCACTTACGCAAAACACAAAAGGCAGGTGACCCACACCAGAAATCGTAGACTCTACCCTTAGAAAAAGCGGACGAGGGAGTCCCTAGGGTGGGGTAGGGGTGGGATGGAACAAATGTCTGTTTGACATCCCCTTAATTTCCTTTCGAAGGACGGGGATGTGGGTTTGGGGATGGACAAGACACAGACCCCTCGGCGCATAGGAAACGTGAGCTTGCCACCAGAAACGGCAACACATGACATCGCATTCTGCTCTGCACTTAGTCACGCCACTAAGTGACCTATGGCTTGTCATTTCACCTTTAACCCAGTATGGCTGGAGCCAGATAGCGCCAAGTAAGCGTTCTGGGTCACATCTTCTCGTCTGTATCCAGTTGTTATGCACCCGGCGTTTTATTTATTTTTTGGAGCATTGCTGTCACGCGTCCATTTCAGGATCCGTTTTACGTATTATTCTCAGAGACAATTGCAGACTCAGTCCAGCTCCGATGTTAGCGGCTGCATCCCGCATGCAAAACAAATGAAAACGACAGAACCTTTCCAGTGCGCCTGGTGTTCCATGCTTTTCTTTCTTCAAATGCCTGACTTCGAGTTTTTTTTTAATACTGTTCTTGGAATGTTTGCTGTGCCTGGGTGAATGTTTTCGGATACTCTGAAGACAAGCTTTCTTTGCTGAGTCAGTATTTTCTTTTCCTTACGAAATTCTTTATTTTATCTTATCTTTTGTCGTCAGCTTTAAAAACGCATTCTGCATTCCACTTCTGGCTGGTTACCCGGTCACTGTCAGTGTACCGTTTTTCCTCCAAAGTTTTTCATCGAAATATCTTTCTTCACACGAGATTCAGTGAAAGGACGAAATATCTTTCTTCACACGAGCTTCAGTGAAAGGACGAAATATCTTTCTTCACACGAGCTTCAGTGAAAGGACGAAATATCTTCACACGAGCTTCAGTGAAAGGACGAAATATCTTTCTTCACACGAGCTTCAGTGAAACGACGAAATGTCTTTCTTCACACGAGGTTCAGTGAAAGGACGAAATATCTTTCTTCACACGAGGTTCAGTGAAAGGACGAAATATCTTTCTTCACACGAGCTTCAGTGAAAGGACGAAATATCTTTCTTCACACGAGCTTCAGTGAAAGGACGAAATGTCTTTCTTCACACGAGGTTCAGTAAAAGGACTGCCATTGCAATTCTGTTCTCCCACTGCGCCAGGCTTTAACACGATTAAGGACGATTGCATGCAGTTTGCGTTTACATTAATTTGTTCTGGGTTCAGCGAAAACATGCTTTGTCGATAACTTTCACTTAGTGATGCGGTCTCCACCACAAAGCGGTACACGCCCCAGGCCACCCCTCTGTTTTCTGCAGCGGGGAGCTTGTGACCCTTGACGAACCATCTTACCTCTTCGTGCTTTGGTGACATCATCAATGTTTGTAACGTCTCAATACACACATCAAATCTCCCTCTACTTTCAGACTAATCACCGCGGCATTATTTATTAAACAACATAGCGGATAGCTTCGTGAACTCTGGGAGATTCCGATGGCGTCAAAACATTCCCATGGATTTAGCCGTGTTTATCAGAGGTTCATTGCGTGAAATAAAAGCATCGCATAATTGTCTGACGTGCCTGACTCTAGTCGCTGATGCCATTGTTTTCATTAACACTGTTATTTTGTCAGCTTTAAGATCGTACGACGCGGATTCTACCGAAAGGAGTATGGCTGATGGAAAATCACCTTACAGCGAGTGTCCTGGGAACACATGATATTTGTCAGGCTGAGGGAAGGGATTATCCTCGTGGGAGAGGTCTGTTTTGGCCACTTTCTTCACTTGTCCGCGTTCCGCTGAGTGGACCTGAGTAGACTTGAGTAAAGTAGTGTTGGTTTGTCCTTTTACTAGCGCATTACTTGTTCTGCTAGTTTTAAGTACGTGGTCAACAACTTGAAACGCGTCTCGCACGGGCTGTAAGACAGTCTGGGCGACTGTAATGCGTGTGGAACAGAAAGTGGTGTTTGTAAAGCAGAAATACGCGTGCCTATGCACACAGCTTTGAGTCTTTTTAAGAGTTCTGCCTATCATTCCCTTGTTCAGTTCGGTCACTTTATTTAATTCCCTACTTCATACCATAGAAACTGGAGACAGCTTGTGTGAAAGAAACTGGAGACAGCTTGTGTGATTGCAGCTTTTTATTTTGTACTGGTGAGCAGCTGCGTTAGGTCCGAAGAGACATCCACAAAAGTATGGAAAAGCTGAACAATTCATCAATGTGCCTTTTCCGGAAATAACTATAAGAGCAAAGAGCCTGCTAAAAATTCCACCATGACAGCAAGAACTCACAATAAAGTTCAAACCTTCCAGTTTGTCGTTACGGAAGCAGTTTCATCTTTATGGCTGCGTTCCTGTTAGGACTTAACATAAACGCACCTTTGTTTAGCCAATCAGGCAATGTATCGTAACGTTTACCTGGAGTAATTGCACCTGTGCTTGGCCAGCAAAACACCGAAAAATTGGAAATGTTCCAGGTTTTGATTACGAAACCATTTTCATTTTTTATTGTTGCATCCCAATTAAGGGTGAACATAAAGGCACATTTTTGTCGCTTGCCTAAGCAGGCAAGCTAACATAATTTTACCTGCTTAAAGCGTACCTGTGTTTGCCCGACAAAACTCCGGAAAATTGTTGAAAAGTTTTTGAAAATATTGACCAAGTCGGTTGGTTAGTTCAGCGTTTGTCCGACATTTTACTTGTTCCGGGAGCTCAGAGCCCAGGTGTTTAACAGGACTGTTGCCTGAAAGAAATTTTGCCTTCGCATAAACCTGATTCAGAGCAGATTTAAAACCGGCTGTATGTTCACCCAACATCAGACCGGAAAGCTAGGTCTCACTACTTCATTTGTAGTAATTAATGCGATTTTAATCTTCATGTTTAGGAGATGTTTTAGTCAGTTCTGCGTTTTGTTTAAACCATGCCACGCATCTTGGTAAACTCTAGCATTCTGTACTAACAACGTACTGGAATTCCTGTTTATATAATTTCAACACGTGTTGTTTTCTTTAGTTGGTTAAAGATCTACATAACGTGTATCGTAGTCCTTCAGTTTTCCAATTTCACAGTACTGCTCATCATTGTGACATTTTCGAGCACACAAGGGTTTGTCTATATATTTAATGCGAGTGTTCCTGATAACCCAGTTAACGCCCCTCTGACTGCAGTGTTCTGATAACTAGTCTGTACACACGAGTTGTTGTCTGTTTCTCATTAGTGCAAACGGCCTGCTTGTCTCGGTCTGTGATCTGTAACATGAGCGACGTTTTGCTATCAGCCATATTGTGTTGTCGCTTGTCACACCACGCCCACTCACACAGCCACATGTTCGCCTGGGTGTCAGCATAAAATTATAGAGGCGAGCGCACAGGCATCCTGGGATGGAGAGTAATAATGGGAAGGGCTGAGTGCTCACGGACCAAGCACGCTGGGGTTAAGATCTCCTTTGGAATCAAAGTACACCGGCTTCCACTTTCACTGTTGTGGGAGCTCATTATCTCTTGCTATTGAATAGAGCTTGTGGGAGGGTTTAGTGCAGGAGGATTACTAGCAGTCCAGGGGTTAAGCGTAGCATTTGACCCAGCGAGCTGTGGAAGCTTTATCTCCATGAGCTTAACAGTAAGAGCCAACGCACATACGTAAAGCTGGGTAACCAGTACAAGGGTTAAGTGGTGGAATCGACACTAAATATCTTTGCAACTAGAAGGTTGTTCAGAACTTGTTCAACAGCGGTTACTCAGATGGGGGTTAGACATTAGTGGTCGCCCGATCTCAAGGGGCAAGTGAATTGACTTTTCGGGCAAGCAGAAATTTTAAATTTCTGGAGTTACTGATTGGTTTTAAGGTTTTACAGTGTAGAAGATGTGGACCATAATGTTGACGAAATGGAGGTGAGGTACTGTCTATATAGGTACCACCAGCTAGGTGATTGTCAGGCAAAGGTCAAAGTTTAACACGAAGAGGTGTGACACCCCCTACTTCCATATCTTCCAACACCTATTTGTTTATATGATTGGTGTGCAGTGAATAAAACTCACTGCCTTACTGAGGGCGTCACCTGCTTTTTTACAATCAGCGTTTTACGGTTCTGTCTGAAAGTCAATGCATTTTTGGGTATTTTGCTGTCGGTGCTGATCAGTGCTACTCCCTTTTTGTGACCTTCTGGTTCTTCAGAGAGAGAGAGAGAAAAATACAAGCCCCATTCCCTAGTCAGTGTTTAGAACTTAAAACATTAGAGATATTTCGTTTTCATGGCTTTTCTCACTTTCACACTCCTGCATACAATCGCGTAAACACGCACAGGTTATATGACACTTATTAGATGCAACCAACAGAACAGGCGGCACGTGAGATCTTGAAAGTCTTTCTTCATTGGCACGACAACATAGATACAGAAGAGGAAATCAGTTTTTTTTAAATTACGAACTTTACAGAAATGTTTGTACCTTGATTTTTTTCTGGAGTGAGGAGAGTTTACATACTTGTACGATAGGTTGCTTTATTAACTATTTTCCCCGCTGGAGTTTAGATGACAAGCTAGTAAAACAAAAAGTGATAGTTGTCGGGGGAGGGTAGTATGAAATTTATATCGTGTGACGCCAAGAATTGTGGGGAGACGGAGAAATTGTGTGACTCGCTCCCCGACCCCTCCCAACTCCTCCTCACTCGAAAATGGAACAATTATTTTTCACGTTGAAATATTACCGGTGTTTTGTGAACCTACAACATTGCCGTCATCCATGTTGCTGTCCACTGTACCCCACGGAAGGGGGGATAATATCCCGATAAGTGTCACACCTCTTCAGGCTGCCGTCCAGTGTACCCCCCGGAAGTGGGGATAATATCCCGATAAGTGTCACACTTCTTCATGTTAAGAGCTGACCTTTGCCTGGTCACAACCCCGGAACTTCGTGCCCACACGCGCCTCGTTTTTGCAGGCCACTCACTCTCAACGTGGAATGTTTCAGACTAATTAGTTCTTGCTCTCTTTACGCGCAACTGTCCATGGCACAAGAGCTCTTTTCGTAGGCTGTACAAGTCGGTGTTGGAGGGCGGTGACTGGCGAGTTTTATGGACGCAAAGAACGTGAGAGATGCTAAGTGCACGTCGAGCTTTTGTGAAGTTCGTTTTTTGTAAGTTAGCGTCTATCGCTTTCCTCGCGTGTGTAAGACTCCCCGCTGACAAGAACAACATAGGCTGTGGCAGATGGAGTTCTCGACCATTAATTGATAGAAGACGCCCCCCTCCCCGCAGGCACCGATGCCCCCAGCCACAAGCCAGCCCTGCTGTCTTAATTAGTGTTAATTATAGATACTGATTGTTCCTTTGTTTCCTCGCCATCTGTTGCTCGTGGCAATACGTTTACTGGTTACAGACTTTGTTGCGGGCTATGTAATGGAATTTTGAACCAAAGCAAAGAGGTGTGGAACTCTTTCTTTCTATGATTTTAAAAACAATATAGTATATATTGCATCTAGCAAATAATATGTATTGATCTTTATATAGCTGCTGAGAAAATGAAGTATTGTACCGCTGACGAACGATATCATGCAGTTGGTTTAATTGTAGCTGACAAAGTGAGGAGTATGCTGCAACTAATGCTTTTACTGTAATACTGAGACTTTCTGTCGTCCTTGTTGTTGTTCTTTGTGTCGATGTTTTGGAAAGAATGGGGAGATAGTTTTCATTTTTAATTAAAATATTTTTTTGAGTGCGTGTGAGAGATTCCTAGTCGGTGACCTTTTCGCTGAGACTTAAACGAGTTGTAGGTTGAGGCGACATGCACTGGATACTGGGATGTTCGACGGTTGACAGACACAGGACACAGAAAAGTGAAAAGACTAGAATGGGGCAAAGACAGGCCTATTACCCTTCCGTCTTTCAAGCGACCCCTTCTGAACACTTTTCACATTTACACGTTAAACATTGATTTGCAGGAGCCATCATTCTTTCCAGAGTAAAAGCCCCGGCGCTGAATGTGGTCTAATTCAATCTCTAGACTTAATGTTGACACAGACCTAACCATCGTCCCTATCACTCGTTCTGAAAACTGTATTTGTCCTTCGGGGAATGTGGTGAGATGATGGATCTACTTTTCTTGGGCTGGGGCCTCTCTGTTTTTTCTGGATGCTGTTTTCAATGGAGTTTCTACCAGCGGTGGTAGGCGTTCGATTTGGCAGGCGGCATTTTCTCGTGCATCGGCTAGAAACACACCGGTCTCAGACGCCGTTTCAAACCATTAAAGTTTTAGGCTCAGACATCTTTGCTCTGAATCTTTTAGCTATCTGGCGTGTTAATAAAGTAATTTTATCTCCATCGTCAACTTCTGATGATGGGGAAGTAGCGGGTTCTTTAGAAATTATAATGATTGTCCATTTTAAGCTTAAAAGACTGTTTTAATATTGTATTTAAGCCTATACGTCAGTGCTGAAACGTAATTCCTTTAAATACAGCGTGCGCCTGGCTCACGGCTACAGCTGCATCATTGTCACGGCGGGTGTCGACCAGCACCAGATCAGAATGTGAATGTAGCCGGCACACGTTGTTGTTTGTTGCAATTTTACTTTTTAATTTCCTTTTTACCCATCGATGATCGCCATGCCCTCAAGCGTTTATTACGCATGAACATTTTCTTCCAGGTAGATCGAAGTACATTTGAAGCACGAGCTGTAACGGGACAGCGTTTTCACCTGACAATGTATGCATACCCTACACTGGCTGATCGTAGAGTTTCATAATACCGCAAATTCCGTGTAGGACAGAATTAAAATTGCCTATAAATTCTGGGGCTACTTGTCTGTGCATCTGTCTGCCTACTTGCCTGCGTGCCTGTGTGAATGCGCGGATCACAATGTGTGTGTATGTGTGTGTGTGTCCGTGTATGGGAGATTGCGAATGTGTTTGCGTTAGACTGGCATGGCTCGTTTTAACTTCATGGTGATTTGATTTAGTGAGCATCAGCGAAGCATCAGAAACGCATTCCACTATTTTGTTATGCCTTTACATAAATGTGTGTTATCTTCGTACACGTATTTTTGTTCAATCTAGTATTTTATCGGCGTAGAGGTTTGTGTTTTGTTATATGTCTGCGTGTGACCGGTTTGTGCTCTGGAATCGGCGGCATAAGTGTTCTTATCTGTTAGCCGAAATTCCAGAATCTTAATAATGTTAGTGTCACGCTGTTTATGTGTGACGAAACGGTTTTGTAGGGGCGGATGACAAATGTAAATAACCTCTTTTTTCTGCCTGGCCTGGTAGTGTGTTCTTGCACAGTGCATGCAGTCTGTTTCGCTTACCGTCCGATGCCAGTTGATTTACTTCTCCACTGCCTCATCGATCGCAAAGATAAATGATGTCAGGGTATGCAGGAGCTAGAAAATAGTGGACCTGCAGTTTATCTTCCAGTCTAGCTCTTGAGGTCTTGATCGCTGGTTATAATGACCCCAGTGACTAATTCCGTGTTAATATTCGCTCTAACCTGCAGATATCGCTATCATTCCTGTGAAAGGAAGACTTGCCGCTCAAGAAGGGGAAAAAGCTTCAGCCTCTTGATAGGCAGGCGAACAAGGTTTCTTGTATTTAATGAAGTTTCGGTGCTTTCGAAATAGGATCAGACACCGTACTTTTTGCGCGATCCTTCAGAGGTTCTTGCTGTCGCGTGCGTGCGTTGCGTATATGCGACCGCTCATTGAAATCTGATTGGTTAGTGTTTCCGTTCTCTCGTTTGATTGCCTCAAGCTTTTGAGTGTCATGATTGGGTTTCAAAAGCGAGTTGTTTTGTTTTGTTTTTTCAAAAAGATTGATCGCAAGGAATGCTAGCAGGGAACTGCGAGGTGACTGTAATCGTCCTTGTGGGCAACATTGTCTTTGGCATCTTCCCTCGCGTTGTGTCGGTGATGAGTACGTGCAACACAGATGAAGCTGCGCTTCGAGAACTTCATGGACCGATGGTCGCATTTTTACTTTTTTAGGTGTGTGCAAGCAACCGGTCGTGAATTTAAATTAAACGTGGAACGTTCTGTAACATCATACATTTTGTGCCAGAGCAAGCTGTTACGGCTGTCTGACTTGACAACGACAATTCTTTCGAGTGCAAACAAATGACTGGTTTAGTCTCACTTTCAGCAGAACGAATGCGTAAATTTTCAGTCACTGTTTGTCATAACTCGATCGCTTGCATATGCTTTTGAAGTTCCGAAGTTTTGAGCTTAATATCTTGCGCAGCCATCAGTTTGGACCTTAACGGTGGGGACGGTCGTATGATTAGAGCTGAGCTTGTGCGCGTGCGTAGGTGTGACTCTATTTCCCCCCTTCTTGCTTCTTTCTACCCTTCCAGCCCCACTCTCCCTCCATCCCCTTCTTTGATCCCTACTCTCACTGTGCGACTGCGTGCATCTTTCTGTCTCGGTGTGTCCCTTCCCTCACCCTTTGAGTGCGTACAAGTGCCTGCGCGAGCGAGTCTGTGACTGTGTGTGGGAGTGGGGGGTGAGGGGGTGAGAGATCTGGTGGTGGTGGGAGTGGAGAAATGTAGAGGACGTGTACGCTCCTCCATGCAGTGGTCACCAAGATCTATTCCTGCACGTAGAAGTTGCTGGGGTTTGATCCTGTCTGTGGCTAAGTGCTGCCTTCCGCGGCTTTTGGCGCAAAGCCGATCAGACGAGGTACCGGAAATGCGAGATCGCGCCTGATTTGTGATAGTGAAAGTAGGGTAGATTAATCTGACGAAAGTGTTGCGGAGCTCTCTTACAGCATCGCTCCGTCTGCGTCTCCCGCAAGCAGCAGTTTCGCCCCATTCGTGGGCGTAACAAATGGCGGCAGTCACACAGGCAGCGCCAGGCTGTTTGTCCTTCATTCGTGTACTGGACGTTGCGACTAGCCACTCTCACCTCGCTTCTCTCGCCCTTCGCGCTGCTTCATGTAGCGTTTGGCGCCACCGGCAATCAAATGGTTTGCGTACACCGCAAGTCTCACCTACGCAAACCTGTGAGTTGTTGTCAAGTCTATAGCAACCATTCATGCACACGGCGCACTTGGTGATCTGTCCCCGTGTGACAAGCAACGTGCCACAGCGCCGATATAACCCGAGCTGCACGTCGCATTCTCTGGTTAAGTCCGTGACCCTCAGAAGCAAAACCTGACCATGGAGATCACAGAGAAATAATTTTTGTAAAAGTCAAATTTCGAAGTGTAATTGGTGGGTGCGATCTAAGCAGTAGTACACGAGGACCACAAAAAGAAATTAAAAAAAAAATAAACTGAGGACATTTATTTGTACTCGCCTGTACTTTATAGGCAGATAAGTAGAAGACTTGGCGCTAGACTTTGACCAAGTAGGAACAAAATTCACCGCATTGGCCAATTCGATAACTCTATCTTAAATTTAAAACAAGGGAACTGGACCAAGCTAAGACATTACAAAGACAAAGACAATCTACATGTTTCGGGGCACTACCCCTTCATCAGGACGACACAAAAACGACGAAAAAACGACAACAAAGAAAACAGAAGAAAAAGACAGCTTCAGTAGATGTGGCGCATGGGCTGGACAGCAGATAACTCTATCCCCAAAACATATAAAGTAGTTGTCTTAGGAGTCAGCCGTACATAAGCAGATTCCTTAATATAAATAAACAAAGTAAAAAAAAACTTGTATATGTGATATTGCAACAGGCTCATACCGTCACATACGTAACTAATGTTGCTTCGTTGCAGAAGGACCGAGGAAGAAGATAAACCGAGTTAAGAGTCGAGGGGGGTGTGACGTGGCGGGCCGTACCTTAACTTATTGGACTCGACTTCTCAGAATTACTGGACAAACTTTTATGGGGATCTTGTAAAATGTAGATTTAATTGAGACATCGTCACCAAAACCTTTACTGCAACAGGTCAATGGTTTCTACACCAGAGGGTGACGACGCTATGAAATAATGTGAACAACTAGAGAAATCTACCAAGGGAAAAGATTCTCATACTCTGACACGTTCGCTCAGTCTCACACAGGCAAACACTACTAGCTCAAGAGCCCCCACCCTCGTAAAACACACAACTGTAGCGAACTGTTATTCAACATATATTTCAAACACTAAATGACGCAACAACATCAAATATATCTCAGATTATTTACAAAGAATCACCTTGCTCGTGTCTAGGGTAAGACGCTGCCTGATTACGTCATACCACGCGGTATCAGACAAAGAAGATAATCAAACTCCAGAGGGGGAATCAAATTGCAAAACGGCCTATGATCCCGCTCAATACACACATACAGTAAGTGACCGACAATAGAGCTCCTACTCTTGTCACTACTGAAACCACTACTTCTGCGATACACAGCTCTAAAGCTATCAATAAGTGACCAACAACAGAGCACCTACTCTTGTCACTACTCAAACAACTATTTCCGCGATACACAATTCCAAAGCTACTCCACGACCAACATTGAAGCTACGACACCCCACGATCAGCACTACACTCTTACCTCCCCTTTACGTAATGCCCGGCCACTAGCTATGACGTCTCCTGTCTCCGGCAGGATAAAAGCACCTATCTTAATTCAACCCGAGTCCCAGACTCTAAGATAAGTTTATGGTAAGAGCAGTCCTATAGGCGCAACAGCAGTAGTCACTTACGAGTCTTTGTCTTGTAGACTTGTCAGCGAAATACAGCCCAGTGTATTCGCGTGATAGCCAGCTGAAGTCCTTTACTCTTTCCACGTTTTTGGCTAAGTTGGAGAGGGGTAGAGGTCCGTGGGTCTACACGTGTCCGCTTCTTGTGGTCCTCCTACATTAACTCTCTCTCTCCATGTCCTGTCCTCTCTGTCTGTCCGTAATCACGTTTTTTGCCTCCTTAAGGAGTAGGCGTTCTGACGCATTAACCTCGATTAAACCGGTTCTGGTCAGACTAGGTGAAGCAGAGCAGCTGCCATGACCAATGGCGTATCACTCACCTACCTAAGTGTGAAGAGAAGGGGGAGGAGCTAGCTGGCTAAGCTAAGAGTGACAGGTGATACCCTAGGAGTGACATGTGACGGGGGGGGGGGGGAATTGGTGCTTATAACGTCCAGCCGCAAACTATGTGCATAACAGGACGGAGTTAAGAGTCGAGAAGGAATATAAAGAGAATTAAATTAAAAATAGCGTGACATTTAGCGTGATAATTCCCTCTTCCTCTAGCGAACTGAGCGTTTCCGTTTGGGACTTATCAGTACAAAAGCGGAGAATGCATCTGTGTAAAGCGGCTTTAGCTGTTTCCGCTGTAGTGTGTGACGAACTTGTAAGCTGTTGGCGTCTTGCTGGTCAGCATATGCGACAAAGGTGGGCCATCATATTGCATACTGGTACAAAAGGAGGAAGATATTGCAAAAATTAACTGCGCGCACCATTTGTGCACGTCAGGACTTGGGCTAACTGGACTATATGTATACAGTCTGTCTTCGAGGAGAAGTGCAATTTTCGGCACTGGACCGTCTTTTGGTCATGTTGTGTTGGCTGTTCGTATTCCTTGCCAA
Organism: Lanistes nyassanus; assembly: GCA_004794575.1. NCBI lineage: Eukaryota > Metazoa > Mollusca > Gastropoda > Architaenioglossa > Ampullariidae > Lanistes > Lanistes nyassanus. The sequence continues at coordinate 517,514 of SMGT01016652.1, read as the reverse complement.
GTGAAAAGACAAAAAGTCACTAAGGTCGTCTGTAAAAGTACAAGAGGAACAAGGATACTGACTGTTTTGTTCGCTGGAGACAGGCGCAGACGGACGTTAGTTAAGAGGACAGACGATTTTTAATTAGGTCAGTGCTTTCTAGAAGGCCACATCGGGAATTATTACTTGCAAGGACAGTGAATACTGGAGCCTGGTGCTTTGACGACTTAAGCGTCCAAAGACAGCAGACACTGACGTCAGGATCCTTTGCTGAGCATTTGTTTGCGAGCAAGAGCGGGAGGAGTGACCAGCGTGCAAACCCGAGACAGTCTCCAAGCTGTCAGAGGACAGAACAGCAACAGAACCAGTGAAACGTGATCGTAGGTGCCTTGCGTTTTGTCTTCTAGATTTTCTTGCATCGCGCTTAGCATTAAGATGCAGGAAGGGAAGCGAGATTAGACTTCAGGCAGGTTCGTGTAGACTTCAAACTGAGCTTGTTTTACAGGCTGTCATTGGGCATCCCTCATAAAGAACCGGACCGGAATATAATTGAAATTTTAAAATAAAACCAGTTTCATCTGGCCTTCCGACAACTCACTGCGTCACTGACTTTCCGACAGCCGATTACATCTCTGGCTTTCCGACAGCTCATTACGTCACTGGTTAACGAGGGAGCGCTGACAACATGGATACAGATCAAACCCACGCTTTCTTCAAACTTCAGGTACGTTATACAGGTTGCACACGTGTGTTTATATTTTCATTCTTCACTATAGCTCGTTACCATATTAACAGGCAGACATGAGTGTCGTGACACTTTTTAGTTGGTTGACTGACCGGACTGTGTTCCGCTTCACAATAACTACACTTTATACCTAAACTTTCGTTTAAAAAAAACAAGAAATGTGAATTAGTTCTTGGTGGGAAATGGAGACCTTCTCACATTCATTAAAAATGAAACCGCTTTCTCATATATCTCCAGACACAGTAAATCTCTTTCAGGGTAACACGTGATTTACAGATCCGTCTATCGCATGAAGCTTGTTAGTGTCTCCCCGGAAGTGACGTCAATTCGTAGGCAGCGCAGCCGTTTACTTGCTTTATCAGTTTATCGTGCGTGCCCCCGAGTTCCCACATAACGCATAATGGCTCGTAATAATAACTGCAGACCCCTGCCGCTCAGCAAGCACTTCGCAAGAACGAACGGCAACAGTACAGAGCGCTTTTATGTTGAAGATGAAATGATAGGTACATGAGGGTACAGTGAAAACTCCCAAGGACATAAACACTTCCAGCCATACAGAAAAAAACCCTGTTTGTCTGGAAACCGTTCCCAACATGACAACATACATTGTTCAGCATTAGCTGTGTTCACAGTCACGCAGCCATCGCGATATGGGAGTCTCTATCGATGTCTTCTCTCCGCCCCACTTTTCTTTTCCCCATTTTATTTTCTCCTGGACACGCTTCCTTTTATGTTGTCTGGAGTAGGTGATACTTTTCTGTCTGTCCTCTTCTTCCCTTTCCTTCTTTACTTTGTAATTGATGCTATTAACTGACTAGTGGTGTGCAATTTTGTTCGTCGATAAACCACACGGTGGGATGATGTCCGAAGCCTTGTGTTATAGGTATTACACTTTGACATTCTGGTGCTGCTAACTGATTACCTGTTTTGACTCTTGTTCACGATGAAGTCCTATCGGCCGGGCAGTTTAAGAAATTTCCAGAACTAAGATACCACCAAATGCTTGCATGTATATGTGAATCCAGTATCTGAACATGTCTGACCATACCGTGTCGTACTTTATACTTCAAAAAAATTGGAGAATTGTTAATGCAACTCACACAACTATACCATTTAAACCACAGAGTGGGAGACAAGCGTCTGTTGAATGTGACTGTCACTCTGTCACGACTGTTTCCGCATGTCACGGCTACTGGCAGGTAGTGGGAGCATTGTACCCTTACATATCGAACCCAGTGATCCGCCGTGTCCGATTAGATATCTGACTGGGCGTGTAGCCAGCATTATGTCATAACTGGCGGCCACGGACTTGGACTGTCGGCTCCCCCGGCTTGTGTCAGACCTGTTGGACACAGAATTGGACTGTCGACTCCCCCGGCTTGTGTCAGACCTGTTGGACCCGGAATTGGACTGTCGACTCCCCCGGCTTGTGTCAGACCTGTTGGACCCGGAAATGGACTGTCGACTCCCCCGGCTTGTGTCAGACCTGTTGGACCCAGAAATGGACTGTCGACTCCCCCGGCTTGTGTTAGACCTGTTGGACACGGAATTGGACTGACAACTCCCGCGGCTTATGTCAGACTTGTTGACCACGGAATTGGACTGTCGACTCCCTCGGATTATGTCAAACCTGTTGGCCACGGATTTGGACTGTCGGCTTCCGCGGATTATGTCAGACCTGTTGGCCAGGAAGCACTTCGCGGCAGCCGGTGCTGGGAACCTCCAGCCAGCCAGTTCACACGAAACTTGCTGATCACAAGAGGAGTGCACTCTAGCGACCAGCGTGCTTATTATGCAGGCAGGTTTCCTAACGTGCGGAGGTATTTGGCAGGCGAGGACATTATCTCGACCCAACCAGAATGAACACATTAAAAGAAATGTAAAACTTGAACTATACGCAAATTTCTGTGCAGCCATAGATCTTATATTTAACCGCAGCAGACTGCCTCGCGAAACAGAAGAAATCCCATGCTCTGGTGGACTTTAAAAAAAGAATAAATACAAGAAATTCGAACATGTCATGTCACCCTTTTATGGGAGCAAACACGACTATTTATTCTTTAGGTGCGCAACGGGGCATCGCTTACCTGGAATTTGGGCAAGGTGACAGCTTTACCAGTTCGCTAGATGACTGAGTACAGAGGACATGTTTCCCAGCGAGCTTGAGGCATTGTTTTCAAAGTTTATCACGTGATCAGATAGCGGGAGGGGCTGTGTGGTGCGACCATCTTAAGGCTTAAGATTGTTTGGCAAGTCAATATCTTCACAACAATCTGGCCTTTTGTTTCGGTATCACTCACAGCTAGAAGTGAATGGGAATGTTTGCACACAGCCCTCCCCCAGTGACAAGCAAACCTCTCCAAAACTCCCGCGCATCGTGTCGCTTCTTTTCTAATGTTTATCGGAGATTTTTCAGCTAGTTGGCCACGATTCCAAGTCTCTCAGCTTGTGGCATGCGTGCTATCAAACATCGGCATTCACACAAGTGCAAAGACGATCGATAATGTGACGTCATTACAGTTAATAGATGGTTATGTTCAGCTGCTAAACTATACTGTGCTTCCGACACACGACAATCCAGTCGTGTCCACGGGGTATTTGTCTTGTCGCGAGCAAAGGGCAGTTGTTTTCCCCGTAAATCTTGAACCGCTTTGTGAGCAGATAGCCTGCTTCCTCCACATGTTCCAACGTGACTGAAACCATTTTGTGGGCAGGTGGCCTGCCTGCTCCACATGTTCCAGCGTGACTGAAGCCATTTTGTGGGCAGGTAGCCTGCCTCCTTCTGCATGCTCCAACGTGACTGAAACCATTTTGTTGGCAGGTAGCCTGCCTCATTCACGTGTTCAGTGTGACTGAAACGATTTTGTGGGCAGGTAGCCTGCCTCCTTCCGGTGTTCCAGTGTGACTGAAGTCACCCCTCTCTTCCCCTACCCCCCCCCCACACACACACACCTAGTCTCTAAACGCTATGGCTTCGGCCCACGCCCCTCATTCAGAACGTGCTGGCTTCAGGCGCCATGCTTCAGAACGGAGAGAGACTAATGCCCGTAAACAATTGTGCAGCCTTTGTTTCGCGTAGTCTATAAAACTCGACGCTAGTGGTGGGGGCGGGAGGGGAAAGACTGTTGGGTGGCTGTGGACCAGAGGTACTTTGGAGTTGGAGGCAGCTGTTGACAAATCTCTCTCAGACGTAAGCATGGGGATTACCTCTGAATACGAGACCTCAAAACAGTAGTTTTCGCATACCTGTATAAAGAACGACTGAAATTTCCGACAGTCAGTCGATAGACTGACCTAGTAAGGCGAAAATTTTACCTGATTCTTTATGCTTTATGCTGTAAAAGAGAGAGAGAGAGAGCGCGACAACAAGGGGAGGGAGAGAGACTGGCATTAGAAATTCTAAGGTGTATTTTTCGTTTTTTTTAAAAGGCGTATACATTTCATCATATATTTCGTTTTGGGAATATCCCGAGTCTTCTTGCACCAGGGACACTGAGGTTAAAGTAGTTTGTCTCTTTATGCCTTTAAGACTCGCGTAGTATTGCTTAGAGAGTTTTTCCCCCAAATAAAATGAAGCCATGTGGCACTGGCATGCAGCTAAACATGCCAACCGATAGGTTTTCGCAGATCCTTCAGGTTGCTGCTGTCATGCAACAGGTGTAACCTGTCATCTGATCGTAAATTAAAGATAGAATAAAAGGGTGAGTGAGTGGGAAAATGAACCATTCAACTTGAAGTGAGGAACAAGCGTTATTTAAGACTCACAAACCGATCACTAAGATTACGAATATACAAATTCTTGAAAGAGTAAATGAGTGGATGAATGAAATGGGCGGGGGTGGTATTTGTTGCTTAACGTTCAGTCGCAAACTATGTGTTGCTTAGAGAAAGCTTACGTGCTGTAACACGTGGGACTGATGGCGCAACACGGGCCACCGGGCCGACCAGTCCTCGTATTGTCCCCTGTAATGCCAGGCGTCTGGTAGAGCAGCTACTAGATTGCCAATTTTTAAGTCATAGGTGACTCGGTGGAGGTACAAACCACCGATCTCCCGCCTAACATCTTAACCACTAGACCACCGAGGCTTTCCGGATGGATGAGAGAATAAATCATTAAGCATGAAGTGAGAGTCAATGGTTTACGAATGGGTTTATATTTTTCAATAATCTACTTATTGGTTCGTTTCTGATTATACCGAACGTCATTCAGATCGCAAAATGCGTGTGTATGTGTGTGTTTGGATGGGGTGGAGGTTGGTGTTTGGGAGGCGAAAGCTTTTTGTCCACTGCCCAGTTATACATATATTCCCAAAAGGCTTCGTATTCTCTGCGCCTATTCTATTTTTGCGAAATCATGACAAGATTAAAAAGGACAGATTGTCTGTGGACCTCGTCTGGTCCTTTACGCTTCGAAGATTCATTACCGCTAGCGTCAAGGCCCACTATCAGGCACGCCAGAGAGAGAGGGGAGGGGAAAAATCTGCACACGCCTTTTTTTCGTCTTCTTCCTGTTCCTAACCCTTTTTCTCTCATTCTAGCATCTCCCATTGCTCCCACAGTTGAAATTTCATGCTATTTAGCTTGACTTGTCTGCCACTGAAATGTAAAAACTGTGGGTAGTGTTTCCCTCTTGATTCACAGAGAAGATCTTATGACGTAAAAGCGTGAACATCTAAGAACTTGATAGCGTGATGCCCTGTCCCAGACTCCAGCAGATGAAGCAGTAAGAGACTGCAGGATATACAGAGAAAGATGATCTGTGGATGTTAAACAGGCTGCACGTTATGTCTTCGCGTAAAGCAAACAGCAACAGTATCAATGAAATCTAGCTCTGACAGGATGAATCTGTACAAGTCGCTGTTCGCGATCTGGACTTCCTGGTTAAATGAATGAATTTCTGTTTGAAAAAAACCCAGAATGTTTGGCAAGAGGTACAAAAGACGCTTTATTTGATATCGAAGCTCCATAGCGTAGGTGTAGACAAGAAAGCGAAAGAGATAATATCTGCGTGTGGGGAAGGAGGGGCTGGGGAGGGGAGACGGGAAGAGAAGCAGAAGGTAAAGAGGGAAGGAGGCAAGTGGGGGAGGAAGGCAAGGATGTATATAAATATATAAAAGACGTAGGGCTGTTTAGGAAGAAACAAGCTAAATGGATATATTTTCCGATGATACTTAAGAATTGTCTGTTTAGATGATGGCGCTATGGATAAAGACATAACAAAACTAGTATCCATGTGTGCGCATGTGCATGTAATCAATTTTTTTACAGCTTATAGCAGAAAAAGGTGGTGGTTATGGGCTGTGTGGTTGTAGTAGATGAGGAGGAGGATGATGATGAGGAGGTGGTGGTGCTGGTGGTGGTGGTGTACACAAATGTGCAAATGAGTATTAAATTGAAAATGCCGTCTAGGTGTAAAGCGCGCTTATTGAAGCTTCTCATTCTTTGTCAACAAAATATGCAGCAAGGGATGACGTATCCTCGTGCAGCTGAGTCACCTCATTCCTCCCCAAACCACCCGCCGCTCCGGCATCAAGGTACGGCTGATCCGTACAACGTCACAAGGGACGTGTAAATTTGTCTTTCTATCAGCTATTCGCCCCCACGCGCTAGCCCCCCCCCCCCCCCCCGCTCGCCATATTCGCATGAACTGTGTAATTCAGTTCAGACCGCCGTGAGAGTAGGAAAATACAAACACTGAGCTACTACAGGCGGTGTGGGAGATCTGCCTGTGGCGACGAGCGCAAGGGGCCAGACTTTGTCGAGGGCTTGAGACAAACCATCTAGTGACGCAAGGTGGGTTAAAAAAAAAAGCCTGGTGTGGGAACGAACAAACATCGTCGCTCGCACCCCGCTTGAGAAACGCGAACAGCGACGTGTTCGTGCACGCTGGCTGTGCGTGTGGGGCTGTAGAGCGAATGCTGTTCTCTTCCTGTAGACCCGCATTTCTGTACGTATTTTATTTAGAGACGGGCAGGCCACAAGTGCCTGGATGAACCAAGCTGGGGCTATGTCAAAGGAACCTTTAGTGATGTCTTTCGAGCGGCTTGGGGCGACGCGGGTCAAGACTGTTGGAGACAGCATACAGTGGAATCGTCCCAACTTACTTCTTGTGGGCGTGCCTGGGTCCCTTTTAGGATGTATAGAAGGGATGTGTAGATGTGGGAAGCTGGGTGGGGAACGATCCTCAAGACGTCTTGCAGACTGCTTGAAGCGTGTAGCAAGCTCGCTAGGAGGGAAGGACTTCGAAATAAACAAAGTTGATACGAAAGCACGATCACCAGAAGACGCATGCACGAACACGTTTGTCTGGTGAGGTAACTCACTTCAAGCTGTGATAGGCAACGGCTTTCGGTGTTATAGTTAGCGCTGTCCTTTCACGTCAGAGGGCGGCGCTAGACCAAAGTGTGTCACTTTATCACACCGCTATCCCCTGCCCTGCCCTTACCGTCCTCTATCCTCGTACCCCTCTCCAAGCCTGTGAGCGAGTGGATTGCTCAATAAACCTCAACACCCAGCCTGTCTAGGCTGCTGTGATCTGACTTGTACACTGTGGGAAAAATCCAGGGTGGGGACAAAGTTTACACGCGGTCTGGCAGTTGCGGAGAGAGTGCAGATAACGTTAAGCTAACAGCCAGGTCCTGCCTCAGCCGTCTAGCAGCAAGGGAGAACGCTGCAGTCTCAGCTACGTTGACTTCAGGGGTAATTTTTTTCACGTCTTGAGGAGCTGGAAGGATTGAATGTAGTCTGTCTAAAGTGGACAAACTCCCCAAGATTGACAGTTCCAACGACCGTGTTTTCTTTCGTAAGCATTAGGCGCGCAGTAGTTGATCGACTTGCTCTTATTTTCTTGGGGCGTGCACATACACACAGATCTATGTATATGCATATGTATGTGCGCATGTCACTCGTACAGAGATTTCTCCCTCCCATCCACTCGACATCTTTCTATGTACCTGCTTCAGTTAAATAAACAGACAAGAAACTAAATTCTTTGGTGTAGTATAGTGGTCAATACAGTATAGTGACAAGACTCCCCCGCCCCCCATCCAAAAATATTGTTTGTTAAAATCAGCGCAGGAAGAAATCTTTTCACACTCTGACACTGGCATCTCAGTCAGAGAAAGCCTTGTTTTTATCGCCCCGTTCGCTGGAACATGCAGAAGAACGCTCTTGCAGGACCGTGCAAAGATTTTCGAGTCGACATCAAGAAGGTTTGGGGGACGGATTGAGCGAAACCTCGGGAAGCCCTGACGGCAGGCAAACGCCAACTGACCTGTCGTCCGGACCCTGGCCGCCGAGCAGCGCAGCGGACAGGAGGACGATTGTTCTGCCCGGGTCCCAGCACAGGAAATTCTTGTCCAGTTGCCCCGCGGGTCTGGCCAGGTATTTGTCCTCGTCCTCCCTCGCTTGGCGGCAAGGCGGCTTTGGACAGCGCCTGTTCCCCTTCCCCCATCACCCGCGGACCGTCCCCTCGCAGTGACCTGCGGGGTCCTTTGGCCCAGAGAGATGCGGCTTTCTGTAGCGCTCAAAACATGTACCAGAAAACCGCAATGACGAACGGTCGGATCACTAGCAGCACGCTCTTTACGGCTTACCCATGGCGCGTGGCACGCGCAGGATTTGATCGATGGCGAAATGAACAAGCCGAGCGAGCCTAAAACTATCTTCAGCAGACCTGCTGCATCATAAACTTCATTTTTATACCTACGTCTGTCTGTGACAACCTTCCCTCGACTCTCCGTTGCAGAATTTTTTTAAAGTGCCAGTCATAACTTGGAAGTCCCTGATATATAGATTTAAACTGAGGTAAAATCTTTGCTTTTTCCTACTTTAATCCTTTTAAGTTACTGAAAAAAACCCTTTAGAATTTGCGTCGCGAACATAGGTAGCAATGACCGTATTTGCAACCCTATCTATAAAGACCTAGAACCCTGACCATTAACTGTGAGAAACACGGAGAATCATATTAAAGATTAAAATATTACATTTTATATATTATATGCACGCACTCGTACATTCACTCGCAGCACGAGCCTTTGTCAAGCCGCGGTTGCCGCCTTCTGCAAACACGGAAAGAACCAAAGAGCCAACGTGCATCAGCAAGCAAAAGAAGAAAAATAATAACGCAAGCAGTCTGGCTTCTTCTTGGCGTCTCTGATGCTTGTTCTCGAACCAGAAGCAGGATCGTTACCAGGTAGCAGCACCTGTCCACCAGACATACAATATACTGTTCTCCGCCTGTATGCTTGCCCACTGTTTGTTTGTTTGTTTGTTTTGGAGGGTGGGGATGTCAAACGTATGGTGTCTCCACCACACGTCAGGAAGAAACGTAACAATTTTCACCACCACCACCACCACCCCCCCCCCACACCCAGTTAATTTGTAGCCTCCTTCATTTCAGCTATCACATAAGCGAGAGAGGGAGAGAGAGAGACGGCGAGGGGTGTCGGTGCAAGGCCGGGTGTCTAAAGACGAGGCGATTGTGGAACTGTTGCATCCAGATCAATATCCGTCTGCTGCAGAGGCAGAAGTCAGGAACCACTTGTCGGAGCGGTTGTAGAAGTCTGCGCGATCTTGGTGTAGCATCACTTCGATGGAAGTGTCTTCTTGATAAACGAAAATGTAACCCGATCCTTCTTTTCTTTCGTTCCGATATTATCACCATGCCTGTGAACTTCGCGTGTCTTGTCTTCCACTGTGCGCAGAAGATCACGCAGGTGCCTTAGAGGTCTGACTGCACGGAGACTTAGCAACCAGAGTTTTTGTCGGCGTGTTAATTATGTGGCGGTCCCTTCTTTCTCAAATCGTAGACACAATTCACAAACACACACACACACACACACGAGACAGAGGGGGAGAGAGAGAGAGGTTGCCTAATAAACTATCACCAGGCATGTGGTTGGGGGGTCGGGGGGAACAGTAACTGACTTTGTACTTCGGCTTCATTTGTTTTAAATGCTCTTCCCCGAGTATTTTCATACTGTGGTTGTAAACCGTTGACAGCGCACGACGCGCTCGGCTAAAGCATCGTGGCGTTGCTAGGCCCAGCTTTGCCGGAAACGCGTCCATTTCCTGTTTGGTGAAACGAGTGCAACAATACACGTGGTGCACTTGGAGGCACGCGCGCAGCATGTTACTGAACATTTCCTGAATGTCTTTGTGCTTATTCGTGTAGCCGGTTTGTTTGTTTCCCTTTTTTGTTGTGTTTTCGTCGTGTTTGTTATGTTTTGCTGTAACACGTTTTGTTTGTTTTGTTGAGCTCTGAATGCAGTATCACCATCATCTTCTCTTTGTGTGCTGTGCTCGCGCATATACGTAAATGTTTGTATTCCTCCGCGCTAGGCTATAATTTAAAAAAGAAAAAAAAGGCACCGACACATTCGGATCATGTTATATCAGGTTTCTGAGGCCGCTATAAACACGCCTGCGTAACCTTTTATTTCGTCACGACGCCTCACCTACCCGGAGTTTGTGTGTCGTAATAGCTCTTTTGTGAGTCTTCCTTACTGGTTCGATAGGCAACCAACGTAGCAGCACTTCTGCCATCTGTTTAAAGCGAAAACTTCCTGCCTTTCTTGGGGAGTCTGGGCTACAGGCTGAAAGGACAGTTGCCGCACGCAAGGACGAGAGGAATTTTGCAGGTCGTAATCCCCGTCTGTGATGGCGCGTACCCTTAACGACCTGCGTAATACACTCTCATCTCTCGCTTCTAAGTTCGTGCCGACGGTGAACAACAGCGGGAATGGGTTTTGTTTATTGTTTACCGGTGTCATTGTGACGTCAGCAGCACTATAATCCCTCTGTGCTCGAAGTTATGGGGCCCTGCAGGAGTTGCAGACGGAACGTGAAGTAACGCAAGACGAATTGTGCGGGGAAGGAGAATAATTTTTCTGTAGATGAGGTGTTCAGGCGCTTTGCATAATACCTTTGAGTGATCTGCTCAAAGTGCCAAGCTAAGCTTGAAGAGCCACTTCCAAAGAGATTTTGCGTCACTTTAAAAGAATACGCTTTATATTTTATCAAGATTTTGGTGGGAGTTTTTGGGTGCTGGAGTGCACTGTTCTGAGTGGAAATGTGTTGTCCATCAGCTATGGGAGAAGGTGGTGGTCTGGTTGCGTCCAGCCTGCGAAAAGAAAATAATTTTTACGATCCCTACCCCCCCCCTCCAAGTCACGCCCAGAAGAAACGAAGTCTGTCCTTTTTTGAGGTTAACCTTATTTACTGCCATGTTCAAAATAACATGAAAAAACATTATTGTGACGCTAGGAGCTAAAAGCTCATGGAAAGTTCACCATGTAAGGTATGGAACAGAAAGAAATCAAGCAGGTTTGTCAAGTGCAGCTAGCATGACAATTTTTATTATTATTTAAAGTGAGGAAGGAAAGGGAGGAAGGAAGAAAGAAAAGAAAGAAAGAAAGAAAAGAAGGAAGGAATTATTTGCGGTTCTGGACTTAAAATTCTGTGTGTGTGTGTGTGGTTTCTTCACGCATCGCTTGCAAAGGGCCTTTCGAAATGGCTGGAGAAATGTGAAAGGCTGGGTAGTGTATGCGGTCTGCAAGCACGTATACAGGGTTTGGTGGGGAAATTCGGGTGCAAGTATAGTTCGTGGCGCATATAGCTTGTGATGTGTTTTGTGGATCGTTTGAACTTGAAGAAAACGGCTGGTCGCGCATTGAAATTATTTTCTAAACACTTTGTGTGTCACCATCAGTTCTGAGAGTGAAACAGGTATTCAGTAACTTTGCTAATACGTGACTGCGTGCCCGAAAGTGTTGCAATATGATTTGTTCATATGTCTTTCCTCCGCTGTTATTTTACCGCATGTAATCACAAAGTATAAACAAAGCTTTGTTCTGTCCATTTCGTTTGGTACCTTTCGCCTTACATTTTCCTATTAAGTAGCTTCATTGTGTATAGTCCGTTTTCTGATGACGTTGATGTTGTGTTTTGCTATCTTTCACTGTGCTGCGGGTCGTCTTGTTTGTTTTGTTGTAGCATGTTGTTTGTTTGTGGTTTCTTTTGTATTTTGTCGAGCGCTGTAATATCTTCATCTTGATCACCATTCGCCATCTCCGCTTTTATCAGCATCATCCTTTGTCATGACCGATTTTGTCGTGGTCTTCCTCACCACCATCATCTGTTTGTGTCTGACTGCATCTTCTGCGCCCGCGTGTGCGCAAATCCTTGTGTTCCCACGCGCGTGACAGGACTGTGTGCTGAACTGAACAAGAAGTCTCACAGTGGAACACACTCAGCTGCAATTTGTTTAGAGTCTTCCGACGTTTCTTAGGAAAAGTTGGCTAAGCCTGAAGAGACCCGCACAGACAGTAGATTTTTCTTTTAGTTTGTTTTATTAAAAAAAAACCAAAATTATCTTTTAGGGATTTCAATGTAAATTTCAGATTAATACGTGTGTGCTTTTAACAACAGTTAACGTTTGCTAACAAAGATCTGAGCTGAGATCTGCACTGCAAACATTAAGTGTTCAAGTTAGAACACTTATTTTGTTACGTAAGCATGACGCATTTTACATTGGTCTAGAATGCTTTAGTGTAAAAAAAGGGTTCTGGTCTGTGTTCTCAACAGTGTCCAAATGGCTAGAAATGTATAAATGGTGTTCTGATAGTGTTCCAAATGTGTGCCAGTAGCAAGTGTCCAGTAGGGGCATGTTTAGAACACTTCGAACACATGCAGCACACATCTTACATACTATTTACACACGCAACACCTATTTAGCACTTACTTTAACACTTTTTATTTGTAATTAGTGTTTAAAATATTTAGAGTGTGCACATACAAGCTTCCAGCAGGAACATTATTCTTAAAACGAGCTAGTGATCTAACGAAATCTAACCGAGGGATAAGTGTTGATCCGCGGAGTAAACATCGTACCTCCCTTGGAATGCGACATGAGACCCTTTTCGTGTGTACCCTAGCTATTCTCGCTACCTTATGCACAGGTAAAATGCACCCCCTTCTCTTTCGTCGGCCAGTTTTCAGGTATAGCGAGAACGGGGGAGTGAGTCATTGAGTCCTCCCAGCTCAAATCACAGTGACCTGACAAAGTGCGTGGCCTCTTTGCGCTACGAACGTTTTCAGGCCGCGTTGTCAGGACCCAGCTTTGTCTTCATTTTAATCACTATTGTGCACAAGAGCGAAAGTCACAACCCACTCTCCTGTGTACCCATCCTCCCACCCCACTTTTGTCTCCACTACCCCCCAACCTCTCGCCAGGGGTAAAAAGTCTGCGACACTCATACTGTATGCGTATGTCCCCATTCTAAGGTTTGCAGGGAAATGTTTGTTCAGCCTGCGCGCCTTGGACAGCAATGAGTCGTTAGTCTGGTATGAAAATGTCAGGTTAGGTATTGGGCATTGTTTACCTTCCCCTTTCTCTCTTTTCTCGCTCTTTCTGTCCCCCTCCCTCTCTCGCTCCCTCTTCTCACACACGCAGCCATGCAAGCAAGCATGAGAGAAATGCAAAAGCCAGAAGAGTCTGTTCATAACCCCTCGGAGCCATGCAAAATATATACCGCGACCTGAATTATAAAGAGTATAAGACATTAAATAAAAAGAAAGGTAACAGTCGGCAATAACCAGGCCCCGTCTGAAAGAAACCCGAAAAAAAAACTTATTCCGGAATAGCCGCCATGACAGGAATAAATTCGCCAATGCTAGTCGTTCTGGGGCAATCGAGTACATATCACCTTCCTTGTTCTTATGAAGACCCCACGCCGTGTTACCTTCTAACACCTGTTTCACCGATACACAGAGATGAATTCATGCAACTAGCCTCACGATTATGCTTGGCCTGCCAGTCAGCGCATGGTTGGTTACATCGCAGGTTGCCTACGTCAGCAAAAAAATTTTTTTCGATAATAAGGCCTTAGGTGCGCTTTAAGTAAAACTCGCCTCGCAGGTTTTTCCTGTCTCTGAGTAACAGGCTAAATATTGACACACAAAAAAGTAGTTCGAAGCTTAGTCATAACGCTGAATCCAGATATTCGTTTCGCTCGTACTATTTCTTTTCTTCTGCTGTGCCTGTGACACGAGGATCTTATTTTTGGACTACAGAGTGCCGTGGGGCGTCTAGGATGACGTTGTGAATCAAGAGTGCACTAAAGTGCACAGTCATTAGCTTGCAGTCTAATCGCCTTTCATGAAAGCCGCTCACTCTGTGTGTAGAGTACAAGGGGGGTCTGCTATATGTGTCTGTAGATCACGTGTCTCACCTTCCTTACGCTTATGCAGATCAGACGATAGCTCCATTTGTCGCCTTATAAATCGTCCGCACGCGCACGCGAGAGAGAGAGAGAGAGAGAGGGTGGCGGGGTGGATAAAATGTTATTTATACACTATTAATAGATGTCGGTTTCATGAAAATGAAGCTTTTTTCCCCTCTGTGTAAAATGTGCGCCCCATACCCCTCCCATTTGTCCCGAAACTTACCTGATGCTTTGTTGTGTTCTAAACAGACAGTGGGTGTGCACACGCATTCGCACGAACTCATGCGCGCACGCGCACGCACAAACATAACACACAGAAGAGTACCTGTAACCACCCACACACGCATCGTCTTTCTGTTTACACAGAGCAGCGATCGACGCTTGGACTGCGCTGGGAGATAGTTTATCGCACGATGTATTTTATCGGAAAGAGAGCCGGCTCATCGGACGAGTTTATCTTAACGGGACAGTTTGTGGTAGCAACAACAACAGACTGCTGCAGTCGTCATTGATTAGACAGGGGATGCTGGGTACAGGAACTAGGTCACCCCTCTGGGGTGCAGCGCGGTAGTGTGCTTTGTCCAGCTGTGATGGATCTCTATTATGGTGAGGGATCCGGTGTCACTGGTTAAATGGTGTCCTTGGTTTCAAGCTGAACGCGCCTTCATTGTTTTCCGTCCGTTTTGTGTAGTTTCTTTTAGGTGGGGCCTGTGTTTTATCGAGGCCCCATCGGATTGAGGCAATACTTTCCAAACAGGCGCGCATCAAAGGGAGAACCTAGATCGACTTTTCAGTGTCCCTGAGACAACCCTGCGAACAGTGGACATGAACCCGCCACCTCCTCCGTCCCCCCCCCCCCAAAAGGGCGGCGTATGAGCCAGAGCCACTGTGCATTTTGTGACTTACTGATGTCTGGGTGTCCGGGTACGTCTATGTTTATGACTGAAGCCATAATGCAAGCATTAACAATCGACATTGGGTTTTCATGTTAGAGCTTGAAAGGTACAGGACTACGCAAAGAGAATAGATACCCCCATCTCTCTACCCTAACCTCTTCTCATTCTCTCTCTCTCTCTTCCCCACCCTCCCTCTGTCGTTAAGAGGCGTGCGTGGCTGCATACGTGCCGGCGTGTAAGCTTGCCTGCGTGCGTGTGACCGCGCGCGCACGCCTGTACAGCGCCCTGTTCTGCAGAGAAGTCGACGGTTGGGTGGACAGTCGGGCAGACCAAGAGATCTACCTGCTGGCAGAACGCTTGCTGGTTCTGTGTCCCAGGCTGAGCTGGCAGCCAGGCGGATAGCGGTCCGTCTTGCGGTGTGGAGGCGCGAGGAACCCCACTGGTGCTGATCGCCAAGGTTCTCGGTGACCAGTGGGCGGCAAAGATGGCAGCGAGTGTTGATGGAAAACGTAGCACCCAAGGGAACAACCGGCTTCGACGTTTCACTAGGTTGGCGGTAACACCGGGGCTGATTTGATCACCGTGAGGTGATGTGACGGAGGGAAGTGTTTGCGTTGTCAGCGAGTCGTGGCCTGAAACATCACCCCCGTGCGAATCGCGCGAGGGGAATGGGGAGGGGGAAGGGGGAGGGGGGATGGCGAGAGGAGGGGACAGGGAGACGAAAATATGGGCGGGGTGGGGGGAGAGAGACCTGGAGAGAGAAATCAATCGATACCCCACCTCGACCCATCCCCCGCCGGCTAGCCATGGGCATCGTGTCAGGTTCAGCTCCGAACATGGTCTCATGCAAGGAAAAATGCACGTAGATGTTTGACTTATTCTACGCTAACTCTATTTTCGCCGGCCAGACTTGACCGATTGACGTGATTGAGCTACAGCTCCGGGGTTGTTCGTGAAGGAAGAGTACAGGGCCTTGTCTGTATGGACTGACTGCCGTTGCTAAGAAGACTGGAGAGAGGCGCCATTTAAGGTGAGCGGAGGTTGGCCAACGTGGAAAGTGGTGAGGATAATCGCAGGTGATGGAAGATGCACAGTTCCGCACGGAGTGCACTCGCTGTCTTTTGTTTCCCGCCGCTCCGAACACGTACGGAGACACTGTCACTTACGCATCCACTTTCACATGTTTTGAGGGGAGGTATGTTTAGCAATGAATAAAAACTTATCAACGGAAGTGGGCACTCCGCGCTTTACAAAAACCTGTAATGGGTACCTGTATAATAAGATGTGCCCGTGTGCTCGCGCACGGAGAGGTAAAGCCAAGTGCAGGTGGCAAGGTTGCTTCTCGCGCGCACAGCGATCTGATTGTGTCCACACATCAAAGGGGAAAGCAGACATAAGTGGCTGAAACGTGTTTATTCTTCTGGTCTGCCGGGACTTCATTAACATTTTCTCGAAGTTTACGTGTCGTGTGAGTCTATCTTTTATTGCTTGTTTGTTTTTCTTTCTTTCTTCTTCCTGCCCACCGAACGCCTTTTGCACAATGCACATCTCCATAGCATCCGACAGGATATGAATGCATTCCAGCGAGGCATCCGAGACTTCATGTTTTGCTTCTGTGTTGTCTGCGAGTACTTCACTCCGCCGTTTTTTTTCCCGCACAAATCTGTCCATCTTTTACCAGCCACGTTCTTAGCGCTGACGTGCGAGCCTCTCCCTCCCTCCCCTCATCCTTAGTGTCGTCACGGTCTGGAAGAAAAAGCCTTGTCGACTCAGTATGCCAGAAAGACCCACTGTGTAAAACGAAAGTCGTCCCTGCTGACAGCCCAGCGAGAAGGTGCGGGCGCGAGCGGCGGGGAACGTTAATTGCCTCTGTTCTTACCCAATCTCTCGCTTGTTCTGCAAGCCGTCTCGCGGCAAAGAGCAATTGAGCGCTAAACAGGCCGCGCGGGCTCGTGCAATCGTGCTCGGACGGGGAGGTGCGAAGAGGTGAACAGGGTGCCGCTGCGAGGAACCCTGTGGACGAATTATGTGCACCTCTTCCACCGCCTGCCAGCCCTCAGTAGGTGGTGATGGTTGTGATGGTGCAGCAAATTTCAGGTATCTCCCGTTTAACTCTTTCGCTGCTGCTTAAACTTGCAGCGCCACGCCGCAGCTTGGATATGCCGGAGAAAGCACTTCAGTATTCACCAGCAACTGCTTAGTTTTGTATTTGTCGTTTGCAAAAATAGAGGGAAACATGCATAGGTGAAATGAATGCGCTATGAATAATCACTTCCTCCTTAGAATCTGTCAAGCTATTTAAAACTTGAGAATCGTACTTTAAATTAAAACCTTTAGCCACTGGAGCCAGCAGTCCCCATTTGATCAAGTGACCCTAAGACAAACCAAGTTTGTGCAGACTATATCGAAGTCTTACCCCCTCCAATGATTTTGTCGGCATTATTTTTGGCCTTGGAGAACAATTTTCGGCTCTTACGTGCGATGTACACTGCACGTCTGGTTTTCTGAGTACGCGGAACCTGAATGGCGTAACCATAAAATCATCTCTTGAGCACACGTGCCACGTTTCTAGCCGGGCGAAACACGAGTTTAACCAAAGCCACTCCATCTGGACATAAGCGAACACATTCGACAATGGATACAAATTTAACGTTTGTGTCGGTGCTTGGGTTATAATGACCGACCTGTGTGAGAGCGGAACGCTGATCAGATTGGTAAGTGACTGTGGAAAATTGCGTAATAATAACTGTAGACATCTATATTTCCTTAGTATACATTTATTTCGCAGAGTGACTTTGAACCTGTACACAGGTTCACCGAAGGCGACAGTCTTTCTTGCGTTGCACATTACATTTTTTCCGTCTAGTACGGCAATGAAAAACAAACAGCGAAAAATACGATGAGGTGTAAGGGGAAAAAACGTTAGTTCCTGTGAGACTGCCTTGACTCGATGTCTTTAATGCTGTCTAAAACCATTGTTAAAGACAAAGTGCTCGTCTAGGGAACAAGATAGGAAGCAGGCAAGACAGGAGGGAACCGACTTGACATTTGGCAAACCCCACAGCGGTTACCACAGCAACAGGGCACGGGGGAGAACATGGAGCAACACAGTTGGCAGAGCTGCGTCGAAGACATGATGATGATGATGATGATGATGATGATGATGATGATGATGATGATGATGATGATGATGATGAAGATAGATAAATTATCATGTTGATTAGTACGTCCGTGTAGACGTGCATTTGCCCTATCAAATAGTATTCGTTTACTTGACTACTTGTTTTGTAGCCATCTTGGTTGTGATGCTGCGGCTAAAGACGAAATCAATGATGACGACGATATGATAATTTTCACACATTTGTGCTCATGCCTTGTCACAATTTTTTTGGCAATTGATTGATTTAATTTATTTATTCGAGATTAGGGTTGCATTTAAATGTTAAAATTTAGGACAGGAGATGGGAACATTTCTCATAAATTGTCCTTTGGTTGCAAAATAATGATGCGCAACTATATCGGACAACTTTGATACTGCCCGTGCTTTTCTGAGGCTTCCTGTTTAATCGACTTTTGAATGTTTGATCTGCGAGGAACAGGAAGTAAAAGACTTTTAAAAAATGTTTCTCCCATCAGCACTTGACAAGAGAGGTAATTCTTGAGCGAGACAACGCTCGCAGGGAGACGAGAGAAGGAGGAAAGGGGGCCTTTTGGGTGGCGGAACAGTGGAGGGTCTTAGTCCATCAGTCTTTTGTGGCGTAGTGCAAAACAAAACAGTAATTATCTCCCTCAGCGGGATTTTTCCGCGCTTGCTCATCATCGCCTTGGTTCAACCCTCTCCTTCCTGTTTGCTTTCTGTATGGGCATGTGATCACTTCTCCCCACCCCGTCTCTCTTTCTCCCTCACGCACGCATGCACGCAGTGAAGTTTGGTTTGTCTTGGTGCGAGAATGCTAGCTATGACATTGAATGATACAGGGATCTTTGGATGTATGTAGTGCTTTCCTGAACTGGTCTGTATAATTTCATGTATTCACCGTTATTCTAAATTGCCAAAAAAAGGTGTGTGTTGGGGTGTGTGTGTTAAATGTTTGTTAGTAAGTTGTATTTTTAATTTATGAAACATTTCTCATATCTATGCATTAGTACTGACTACTAAGTAACGCCAGTGCAAAATGCCACCGTTTGGTATAGCTCACCAAACGAAAGCCTTTATAAAAATTGCGTTGTTCCAACTAATTTCTAGGCATAGCTGCAGCAGTTTTAGGGGTTAGAACATCGCCAGTTTAATATGTATGGGAGCAAAACCTTGTTTCCATGAAGCCGGCCTGGAGTTCACGCCCAGGTCAGAACAGGCGTCCTTGTTCCACTCCACAGGGGATAGCTTTTTTTAACCGCCTGTGTTTATGTCCGTCTGCGCTGATAAGGCCTCGTTTTTCTTTAGACATCGTAATATTCCGGGTTTTTACTCGAAACACTTTTCTTGACCTTTATGGCCATTTCACACCGTTCGACAAAGAAAAACGAAAAAGATGGTAAAGTCGAGCTTGTGTGTCAGTTACGTAAATTATTAAGGTGCATCAAGTTAGATCAGATCTTGAGAAATGCATATTTTCACTGCAGTCTTATTGAGAAAAAGAAAAGAATAAATCTCTAGATCGAAATCGAATAAACTCCTGTTTGAATAGCAGGATTAAACTGTGTACTCGCTGTTTATATAGGCCCTACTTCTCAGACGGTGTCAGACGGCAAGAGGAAGATCACAGCACGTCTATTGCTGTTTGATAGAAGTCTTTGAAGTCTGTGTTGATTTCCTGAGATACACTTAATTGTGTGTTGAAAGGAATATTGAAGTTTATATTTCCGTCTCGTCATTATCGAAAGCAGTACAATAAATATCTGTCAGTCAGTTCCTGCGAGGCCATCTGTATTCCAAAGAGTACAGATAAAATCAATAATGCACAAAAGTGTATTTAGGCTGGAGGGTGAAGGGAGTGGGAGAAAAAAACACAAACAGTAAACAGTGAACGGGAAGTCGTGGACTAACACAGTTTCACCTACAGTGTCGCTACGTGTCTCCACATACAGACAGCGCGCGCGTCCCCTGCCTGGTTCACAGTTATCTACCTTGAAGAACACTGACGATATGAAACGGAACAAAGGGAGTTAATCACCAAATTTTCCACTCCAGACCCCAACAAAAGAAAATTCCTGGGAGGGATGGCCTGGACATTCCTTTTCGCTTTCCAGACAAGAAATCGGCCATCAATTTCATAAGATGACATTATTTTATAGAAGTCTGTGTATGCAGACATATGTGAGCAATCGTGCAACCCATCGCAGGGATGTTAACTTCTTACGGTACAATTTCCCCAGTGACAATGTTTTTTAGGTCAAGATTCGATAAGATGTGCTTTATCGCTTTATAAATTATTTCTGCGTACCGTGAACTCGTGTTCGTGCACATACGCGTGTGACTAGCAGCCGAGAGTGTTTTTTTTTCTCTCACTTTCTCACAGATCGTATCGAAAGAGGCTTTTTCAGGGATCAGTTTCTGAACTTGCACTCACCGGCAGGAGCACGTGCTACGATGAATTTTTTTTCGTTTTTTTTATTATTAAGAAGAGAAACACGGTCTGCCACTCGTCGCCAGTAGGGATGAAAGGCAGCAAGATGTTCCGAGGCGTCTCCTTTCCCCTGGGTGTTATAAATGTATGGAACGGAACCCGAGTCTTGTGTTGAGTTCGACTGGTGGTTTTGTGTTTGTTTTCATTTGCTTCCGCCGTGCGCACCTCGTGTTCGAGCCTCTATTGTTGACCCCGTTTCAAGTATTCCGTTTAGGGAAATCGTTCTTTGGAGCCAGAGAAGAAAGGATCGAAATACAAAGATGCAGAGGAAGAAGAAAACAGGAAAGTGTGGAAGAGAGAAAATATGAAAAGGGAGAAATTTACGCGGTGAAATGCACGCGTAACGAACGGATTAAACTTGGAGGAAAAGAAGAATCGAAGAAAGGAATCTGATTCCCCCACCCCCCGCGATAAACAAACAGCAAGAAGGTAATCAAAATAAACAGTTGGAAGGGAATAGATGCAAGAACTAAGGCAAAAAGGAAAGTGAACAATGGCAATTTATTTTTTTCTTTCAATGTTGTGTGCGGAGTTGTCAGAGGTAGACGACACTGAGCTTGAAAGTGGAATGGGAGGAGGGGGTGGGGGCTGTGAATGAAGGGGGTGGGAGCTGTGAATAACTAAGGTTGAATGGTGCTCATGATTTTGATGTTTGATTGCCAACGGTTTAATTCCCAAGGATGAATTTGCAAACATTTGTTGCATCAGCTCCTGATTAAAAGGCTACGCCACTTTCACCATTAAACAGTATAGAGTTCTAATTTGGTGTCTTTGCAGCAATACATCGATAGTCATGTTAAATAATACACAGCACTAGTTTGGTATTGTTGCAACCATACATCAGTAATCTTGTTGAGGTAGGTAGGTACCTAGGTAGGTAGGTACTAGGTAGGTAGGAAAGGAGTGCTGAGACACGGTCACTATTTTTTTTTCAAGAATCACTGTTTTTTCTGGAACCAGTGTTTTTTTTTCTGAAATGCACATATGGGAAATAACTTTTTATTTGTTGTAGTCGGCGATTCTCAGCTTTGTGTTAGAAGTAGAGCGTCATTTGTTCCTGTATGTTTAAACAGCTTTGATTTCTCTTCGTCCGCCTACAATTAATGCGGGTCCTGTTATGTCTGTATGTACTCTGTACGAGGGCGTACCTGTCAGTTTGTACGCGTGCTTGCTTGCGGAATAATGGAAATTCATACGTGCTTTGTTCATGCGTTTGAGAGGACAGGAGTAACTTCATTTCTTTCTCAAAATCATTGTCGCGTCAGACAATGATATTTAATGACTGTTATTTGCATTCATTATTTTTGAAGAGACAAATCAATGATTGAAAATTGAGGAATGGGTTGACCTCAGAAGTGACGTCAAGTTGAAAATTCCGTGAGGGGCGAACAGTTGATTAAAGCCTACTCCAGGCTCTTCGCGCATCGAGCGGGCTGTGTTTTATTCTTTGCCCCCTAGCAAGCCGTCTGAACATAACGCTGCCGAGGGATGGCCACACGTCTTCGCCGCTCTATATAGCGCCTTCCTGCCGGACTCTCCAAGTATCCACTGCTGCTGGGTCTCTGCTGCCAACGCGGATGAAAAATCAACACTTTTCGGAACAAACACCATATTAATATCAGAACAACACATCATTAAGCCTATCCCCAACCTTCACCCAAACCCACAATACTTCTCAGACAAAAAAATAGTTGCCAAACAGTGATGATGAAAAAGCGTATTAATTTTCACTACGAGCACTCTTACCTATGCGCTGCCTGTGAAGGATGCATGAGCAAAGACATCTGTTTCATGTAAGACTGTATTTGATTGGTTCCGCGAGATGGTTGCTTTTATGTGACGAACAGCACAGACAGCAACCCAGGAAAAGGATGCTGATTGGTCAGTTGAATCGAAAGCTGATGAGATCAAGGTCTCTCTCTGTCTACTCTCGCTGACGTTTGGGAGGTGCAGCCATATCTGTAAAATCACACAGACAAGGGTTACAAAGACAGATCCCCATCCCACCCCCAGTATTTCATTTCGTGTCTTGCTTCGTAATATATACAAACCCAACCGCCTCGGTGGTCTAGTTGTTAGGTGTCCGCTTCCGAGGCGGGAGGTCAGTGGTTCGCAGCACGGCATAGTAATACTTAAGACTTAAAAAATCTAGTAGATGCCCTGCCAGACGCCTGGCACTACAGGGAACAGTACTAGGACTGGTTGGCCCGGTGTCATTGTAATTTGGGTGGGGCTGAAGCCTGTGTTGCGCCATCAGTCCCACGTGTGGCAGCACGTAAACTTTGTCTAAGCCACACCGTCCTGATAGGCACATAGTTTGCGACTGGACGCTAAGCACCGAAATAAATACACAAAATTTATGCAAACTCACCACACGAGAAGGTCATAAAACGTTTCTCCGGTGATCCGCAAGAAACCTTTGAATTGCCTCGGGTCCTCTGCTGACATTTCCGTCAAAAGTAAATAAAATGCACAGATCTCCGCAACACTTAGTGTAGGCGGTCGCCAACGTGGTTGGTTCATTTTTTTCTGTTGCTGCTATTCCAATTAAAAAAACTATTGCACCGGCAACAAAGTATTTACATTTCTCATCAAAGATCGCAGCCAGAGTTGTTGGGGTCACGTGATTTGCCTGTTTGGGTCACGTGCTGTCTAGCTGTCGTGCAGCGGGGCGGCGTGTTAAGAAACAGCAACAAGTATACAATGTGGACAGGTCAGGCCGTCTAGCATCAAGCAGCGCATCTTAGGACGCCGCTTTAGGGATCCAGTGTCGGAATCAGCTCGGTGAAAAATGTCTGTGCAGACTACTTCAAAATGTCAGCGAAATATTCTTCTGGCGCCCAGATAAAGCATTGTTGACACCGATACATTCTCTTGCGTTTGTATCGTCCCCCCCTCCCCTGTCAAAAAGTGAACGCTTTAATCCTTTACATCACATGTGAGGGATATGTTCGCCTGATATTTTATTATTTATGCATCGCGCTGATATTTATTCATTTAAACCAAAAGCACTATCGCCTACTCCAGCCGTAACAAGAAGGAAGGATACAAGATAAAGAAAAATGAAGGAAACACAAAAACAGAAAAGGGGGAAAAGGCGTGCGTACCTCACATGCTAACGTCGTGACGGCTTAGCGTCTGCATACAAATCATGTAAATAATTAAGAAAGGCGGGAGATCACACGTTCCACAGGAGCCGCTCACATGCTTACGCGCAAACACAGACAGGCAGGCAGAAGGTTGCACGGTCGGTGAACGAAGCGACAAGAAATACGACAGGATGGAAAAAAAAACGAGAGAAGAAATTGCAGCTTATTACAACAACTTTCTCGCATACCCCCAGTTTCCCCTCTCAGTTTTCGTGTACTTTGTTGTTGTTGTTCTTGTTGGTGTGTCCTCTGTTTTTAGTGTAGTTGTTATGAGTGTTTTTTATCCACATTCTTTGAATACTGCTTTCAAGAATATGTATTGCGTTTCCTCGTTTAGAAAATAGAACAGGAAGATCCTGGTCTTCCACCAGACTCCCTTCTGCACAGCGACGTCAGAAATACTTCATCCGTTTAGTTTCCATTTTTCATGTTTTTCACGGTTTTTCTTTCGTACTTCTGTCGTCAAGAAAAATGATTTCTCTGTAATTTGGAAATTGTAATGAATACTGCACGAAGCTTTCTCGTGGGAGATGGCGCACTTCTGACAATCCGCCAGCATGATTGGCGCTCAGTTTGATGGCGAGGAGGCCGGCTGCATCCTTGTGTCGCCCCAAGCGATGGCAATCTTGTTTGCTTCGGTGTCGTGTAAAAACGCACTTACGGTGGGAAGGGGTCCCAGTCCGAAAGCGCGGCTGCATTCTCGCTGGTAGCGGATGTGAGAGGGGGGCTGGGGGTGGGGTGGGGTTTGGAAAACAAGATGAGGCAGGAGGGTGGAAGAGATAGTACGGACTTGATGAAAAATGATGAGATCACACCACGTGACGCAGGGCGGCCAGTCGCAGTTCCGCCTCGCGCTCACAGGTCGGTCGTCAGCGGAAATTAGTAGGGTTGCACTGAACGGGGTGGTGGACGTTGTGAAGTGGTAGAGGAGGGGGAAGCCCGATTTTACCCACTGCTGTCGTTGTCGGATGGTACCCAGCGACCAAATTTACCCGTCAAAATAATCCGAGGAGACTGATCTGCCGAGAATGCGAGCAGACGCAAAGAGAAAGTACGCATGCAGCTTGCATAATTGCCGGAACTTCGGCATTTACGCAAAATGCGCTTCCATGTTTCTCTTTGCGTGAATAGACATATTTAGACTACCCCGGCAGCGGAAGAGAGACGGCGCCAACAACAAGACAATGTGGTGCAGATACAGAGCACCATTTTCTGCGGTTATGCAAGACGCGTGTGCGTCGTCTTGGGGACGAAACACGCAAACCACCCATTTCGGTGGTTATGCAAGATATCCGTGCGTCCCATACTTTTTCAAAACAAACTGAGCACAGTGCCGGGTGGAAAATATGCGATGACGCAGCGGAAATACCTGCATGTCTAAAGCATATGCTGACATTGAGGCGTTTGGTTCCTGGTTTGGGTGAATCCACCCTTCGGGCAGTCGGCGACCTGTCACGGAAGCGGAAGAAAGGACAAAATGTCGGATGCAGAACTGGCGCATGGCCCTGCTGGACGAAACAATTCCATCATACTGAAATAATTGGGCCTCGAAAGGGGGCTTGGCTGAACCGCGGGTCGGAGCTGGACAGGGGGTCTGTTTGTCTAATAGATCTTTGGTGATGGCTCCCAGGTGGCCAGGACTGTTGACACAGTGTGTGGCGGTTCGTGGCCCGTGGTCTTAGAAAGTCTCCAGCTTCCCTGGGCGGCTAGTCTGGCGGCTTCTGATTGGATGTTGCTGTATGCAAATATCTTTCAGTCCGGCTGATTATTCGATACGGCGTGCAAATACGGCCTGGGCGGTGAGGTAGTGCGCAGCGCGTGCCCAAACATGCACGCGCACCTGAAGAGAGTGAGCTGCGCAAACACTTACCAGTTTCACATTGCCATCAGACGACCTTTTTGCTCTGTGACGTATGCTGATGATCTTGCTGTTCTAGTTTAAAGCGTTTGGAAAACATTGCAAATCTGAGTTAACCAGAGTAACTGCAAACTAAAAAAAACTATCAGGTTGAGCCAGCTTAAGTTTTCCTGAAAGATTCTGCATTTGCAAATATAGAACTACAGAAATGTCATCTCATTTAATCGGTCCACCCGTCGGTGTGTTATTTAGGACTAATCATACAGAAGATACATGCAGTAATAACAATTTAAGATAATCTTACAGCTACTGAATTCTGCGAAGGTATTCTAGTTACGGTGTTTTCAGAATATGGATGTTTAATGATTTGCATTTCATGGCTAATTGGTAATCATTCAGCTTGAAGTACTTTCTGCCTATGATGTGAGCAGTATTTGTTGGGGTGTCGACAGCAGGGCTGATAATGGATTACGTGTTGTAAATGTCGATTATTTGTGAACTTGCGATACTCGTGACGATTCGCAGCATGTCCGCTACTGTCCTCAAAGCGTACGCGCACGATTGCGCTTGTAGACAGGCAGCAAGGAATGAAGACATACGGGCAGCAGACGTAGAAGTGGGTAGGTCATTTCAGACGCACAGTGCTTCTACCTCACGCGATTTCGCACTGAAAAATCAACAGACTGAACTGCAGTACAGGGTGGTTAGCTTAATTAATGTTCGATAGTCATGGAGTTATGGAGACATGTTAACTCCAGGAAATAATCTGTAGCCACTCCTGGATTCGAACCCGCATCCTTCAACACGCTAGTCTACAGCTGTACCCGCATACCTATTCAGCATCCACCCCTGCCAGCCCATGTAGAGGTAAAGTATGATACAATTTAATAACGGAGAGCACTCTAGAGCAGTACTGCCCTTGGTTTCTAAATTAGGTCTTCAGTTGTTTCAGAGGGCTGTTCGAGGAATTTTTTTTTTTGGGGGGGGGGGAGAAGGAATGGGGGGAGGGGTGCGACGATACCCCGCTGGAGCGAATTGTATGAAAGCTTTCGTAAGAACTAATCCAAGCTCGTGCATTAAAGCCTGCATGCCCTGAAAAAGGCTTTATCGCGCGAATTTCGCCTCTCTAAGACTTTAATAATAGTATCATTAAATAAAAATTAATTTAATTTGTGCTTCAGTTGTGCTACATTCTTGCGACTACTTTGATAGAACTTACTCGTTGAAGACAGAGGATGCTGACTGAACGGCCTTACCATTATTGACGAGAACTGTTTAGAAATTATTTCTAAACATAGTTCGCGGAAACTGTCACTGGACTTAAGTCGGCAGTCTGTTGGCGAACGCTTCCCGTAGCTCACAGTTATTCTGCTAAACAGAAATCCAGATGAAGGCGTCGTTGGTTTTTAATTCCAGGGCGAGCCAGAGATTTATAGCAGAGTTTGAATGCACAAGCTGCTCATGTCCGCATTTTTATTTTCTCAATAATTTTATTTACAGTTACAGCTGAAAAATGACATCGTTACTGTTTTGGTAAACGTCGTTAAGCGTGGAACGTGAACGCAAAAGCACATGTGCTACACCACTGGTTCGGGATTTCTTTCTGCCATGAAACAGCTGATTTGGAGGCTAGTTGATCGTAACTCCAACCCATAACTTGCTCGGACAGGCAATAAGTAGTCTGTAAATGGAGTGAATAGCACCGAAGATAGCCGTTTTTCATTTCTAATCGATGCGTTACCGAAAACTGGCCCGCCCGCCTATTGTTGTTATTTATGCTGGTGGCAACAAGTTATGTTAAAAAGTCGGGCACCATTGTGGATGTGTAGAATTCGAGCATTGTCACACTAACGAAATAGTGTTCCCGTGAAAACATGATTTACTTAGTGGTCACACGCCACGAGGGCCAACAGCAGCAGTCGAGTGCGAAACGACAATTGACGTTGAGGTCAGTAGAGACGCCCACAATCTAATTGTCCAATCAGAGGGGCTGCAGTGACGGAAAAGGGGGATGACGTTTAATGTGGTGATTAACGTCACCATGAACACGCGAGGCCGACAACACCAGCTGGGGAGAACAGCGCTACACTCTATATATTTTTACAGTAACTACATCTAAAATGTGTTAAACCAGGTGCAGAATATGTGCTGTGTGTGTAAATAGTTTGTAAGATGTGTGCTACTTGTGTTCTAAGTTTCTGTGCATGTCCCTACATGACTGAACACTTGCTGCTGGCACGCATTTGGAACATTATCTGAACACCGTTTATATATTTGCCGGCCACTCTCGAGAACGCAGACCAGAACACAGTTTACGCTAGATTAGCACCAAGACGTCCAAAGCGTTCTAACTCAGTGTAAAATGCGTTCTATTTCGGTAACAACAGAAGTGTTCTAACTTGATCACTTCTTGTTTACAGTGTAATAAACCGAACTAACGAGATTTTGACGTGTGCGCCTACATGGGAACAGACTCCGTGCGTACACACTAGCGCGCACACACATACACACAAAGACACATGCAGCAGACATCCTGGAAGGAAGTACGATGATATTTTCGCTATGAAAACAACCCCATCCGTCCGTTCTCAGTAAGTCAAGGCTAGGCCGTAAAGGGTTAATGTCGCTATAAGCCAGTGGATGCCCAAAGACCCGCTCTATCACGGCATCCCTTTAAAGGGAAGCTGGTCCTGACAGTTTGATCCCGGCTACTGTTTTGTGGCCTCATCAAGGAGGTCAGTTCCTGTCTGCCTCCCAGTCTGTGAGGACAGGAGACGGGGAAAACCTTTAGGGAAGAACCTCGTCCGCCCATTCGTCATGACAAGATTAACCCTTTCCGTGTCAGGACAGCGGCCAGTTCCCTGTTGCGTTTGAGCGGAAGACACTGATGTGGCCAGAGATCTGAGAGGCATCGGATGCAAGGAAGTGCTCGGGCTTAGTTTTGTTGTGACTCCCTCTCTCTGGTGATTACCTCTGTCTGGTGACTACCTCTCTCTGCTGACTACCTCTGTCTGCTGACTACCTCTCTCTGGTGACTACCTCTGTCTGGTGACTACCTCTGTCTGGTGACTACCTCTGTCTGCAGACGCCTTTGTCCTGTGTTCACCTATCTTTTTTATTCTTTGGATTGACGAAATCTGTATAACTTGTTTCAGACAATCACACGCGCTGTTTGCCTTGTTTTTTCAACATTACATTGTACTAACAACATTCTATAATACGTACATCCAAAATGTTACAAAAATCAAGTTTTGATGCTGGAATTCTATTTTGCATTTATTTTCTTATCCATGAAAGAGCTGAAGTCGTGTTTTTTATACTTAATTTCTTTTACAATGTTTTAGGACTAATATGAAATATGCAGTGTTTGATGCATCGAAAAATCACAAGGTTTCGTTTACACGCGAAGGATTGGAAAAGCAGTTAATATCGGGTAGAGATAGGTGCGGCTAGTGCCAGCTCTATTTTCAGACAATAATTGTGTGCAGTTTGAATGAGTAATAGGCAGCTAAAACCTCGGGTCGCTCACTCCATTCCCTGTGGCATTCGTCACCTCCCCACTTCCACGTTTTTTGCCGGGTGGGAAATTTCGAACTGTTTGTTGTTTTTGTTTCCAGGGAATTATAATCCAGTTAAATTTCAATCCATACTCCAGCGCTTCTTTCTGGCATCTGTTCCCACGCTTCACCACTGCACCTTTTTTTTCGTTCTGTAATTTTCTAAAGGAGTCGAGGGAAGGGAGTCTTCAAAAGAACCGGACGGGTCTAGGATCAATCTTAGCCTCTAAAACGCGGGGAATGTTCATTTTTCAAAAAACATTCATCATATGACTGGAATTTACAAATGGTTTGGAGGACACAGAAGTGTATGAACAAGCGTTGGGAGGAGGGAGGGGAAACGGAAACGACGCAAGACGATGCGAAACACACGCATGCACACACAAATACACAGACGCGCACGCACACACACACACACAAGCACACACGCACACACACTCTCTCTCTCCCCCACACACACGCACTCACACATTCACATTCACACGCGCGCGCACACACACACGTACACACAAGCACACACGCAAGCATACGCACACACACATAAATGAGAGAGAGAGGCAAGAAATACTGACGATGCAATATTTACAACACAACGACACAAAAGACAGTGAACTGGAGCATTGAGGATGATGACAACATTTGAACGACGATGTCCACAAAAGACGTTGAGGTCAAAAGAGGGTCCAGTGATGATTGACAATTTAAAATAAAAAATCCTATCCCCTTTCCTCGTTGGGTAAACACACCTGTACGCGCAGTGCCTTGTACAGTAACCTGTGTGGCAGTGCGCTGCTGACGGTTAGGAAGTAAAAGACAGATATATAAACCGCAGCAGTGGGTATGTTACCAATTGATACACGGAGGACCCATTAATGTGTCAAAGTTATAATACCCACAAGACTTCCCCAGATTACGGTTGTCGCATAAAATTCTATGAGCCTGATCTTAAGCCGCACACGCACGACATGGTGAGAATGCAGTGAGACCAAAGATAAGTTTGGCCCAATCCCACTGTGGTAACCCCTGTAACTGTCGGCAGGTACTAGGCATATACGCTGAAACATTGCGCTTGTGAGGCTTGGCGCGGGCGTATGCATGCACACATACACATGCGTCCGACCCGGTGGGGATAAATTCACATATGAATGGGATTTTGAACCCGGCACCGACCCTGATGCCAAGAAGTGCCACCACACGGTAGCAAAGAACGGTAGTGGGCATGGCAACGATCGGCAAATAAACAGGGATTCTGCCGAAGTCGCACACAGGTCCGACAGTGAGCCCGGCACAGACGCACAAGGAAATCCAGCTAGCGGCCGACGTAAAAACGACAGCGAGGCCGGCACAGACCATTAAAGAGCGACAATACAGCCAGTGGCGCTAGATCTTGGTGGAGTCCGCAAGACGGGTGCGACTTGAAGCCGCTTGAAACCGTCAGCGGTGATGTCGTGCAGCGGATGCTATTGAAAACCATTCGACCCGCTGTCTTTTGATGTCTTTTTTTCCGGAAGCGGCGTGTTTGAAGAGCGAATTGCTCCGGCGCTGTCCAGAGGGGCCGGCCTTATCACTGTGCCTGATGTGCAGCGGAGAGTCCCTGTCTTGCAGGCTTCCGTGCGCCAGCTGCCGTGCGTGCTGGGCCGTCATTTACAGTGGGAGAGCTGCGAGGAGAACCGTTCGGACGCTTCGGGGATTTGGCCAGACGACAGTCGGGCTTGGACAAACCCTCGCCGCGTCAGTGCATACGAGATGCGCGCGCGAACGCTCGCTGTCCGAGCGCACGCGCCAGACGAGAGTGGAGTGAATGCGTCAAGGAATACGATATGCAAACCGTTTCAGATGCAGCCTGCTTTATATTCAAGACGGACGACTGCCGTCTTCCAGCCAGTGAGCGGTCAGGCTTGAAAACGTGCACCTGAACGTTTGGGGTCGTTCGACCCTCTTCATGGGTTGGATGATGAGAGTAATCCAGTTCGAACCTAGTAAGCTGTAAATGCTGCAAGGTTTCGTTTGGTTACTTCCCTTAGTGATCACGCGCAAGCTGTTGCAATGCACGTACACACGTGTCCACGCTGGTGCGTCTGTGGGCTCGTTCGCTTCTCCGGACGTTCGTCTGGCTATCGGAATGAAAGAGGCAGAGGGCGTGCGAGGGAACGACGGAGGAATGGAGGGAGGCAGAAGCAGGCAGTTAGGCAGGGATTTCTTTAAAGCCTCATCGTGCACCTTTTCCATTTAATCATCCCTAATTCCCTTAACTGAAGGACATAAAATCCTCATCTCGTAGCTCCAAAGTAGCGTGATATCGATCTTTTCCTTTCCTTTGTCCGTGGACGGGAGGGAAGTCAGCCAAGTGGCACTAGTTCATTGGTGACGTTGTCATACGGCTGTGTCATTGTGGGCAGAACCTGTCGCAGTGTGCACGTACACATTAGCAGACACTCCAGGTCGCCGTGGCAGTGGCACTGGGTCGACTGGGGAACTGGGAAAGGTGGGTGCGGGCCCCCGAGGGTGACTGTCGGACATGCGTGATGCTAGAAAGTGGAAGGAACATGTGTAGTATGTCACTCGAAAATGGCGATTTGGGTCATTAATTAAAATGTTATGCAAACATCTTCTCACAGCTGTGCCAATACTGTCACGCAAGTACACGTGCGCGCACATACACAGGTGCACGCACGCACACACAGAGACACATATGAGCAGCAGACCATTTTTTGTGACAAATGACTACAAACCGTACCCACTTCTTCCCCCCAGCTTACCTACATAACTCTCGCACTTCCCGTCCTTTTGAAGCCACATACAAATACATATGATCAAGGTGAGATAACTAAACTGCTACACACGCACTTCCAATCATCCTACAGTCTCAACAACTCCCTCCACCCCCACACCCTGAAAGCAAAGCTGGCGTAGTTGTCATACAAGCTCCAGCATCGCCAGGAGCTTCAGGTCAGCTTCAAGAGACAGAACGCCTTTATCTTCCCACCAAAAGAAACCTCAAGATTGCGGCGTATGGTACGCCAGGAGCGCCCGTAAATTTTGATTTGGTTTTTGTACAGAAACATCATAACAGCAAAGCCTGGCTTTAAATGAGCACGTGCAGAAGGAAGGGTTAAGGCCCTCTCACACTAGCGTCAAACGGCAGCATCTTCAGGGGGTGCAGAAGTAGTATGACATCACGTGGGCTCGTCGCTACATGCACTTCGCATTTACCATGCGCCGCCTACGTGATGCTCGCTGTCTGTTCCTCGCGCTTGCATTGCTGTGTGTGTGTGTGTGTGCGCGCGCGCGCGCGCGCGTGCATGGTGTGTGCATTTGTACGAGAAGCGGTGAGAAAGAGGAATGAGAGTATGACGAGACTTTTCAGATAAGGAATGATTGTTGCCTCACAGACTAGCCCCGTGCGAGAGGAAGAGTAAAGATGACATAAGCTGTGGCTACTGCTTCTTGACACTAGTGTACGATGGCTTTTAGACGACCATTGGTCTTTTATGGAAAGTGCAAAGCGGCTATGCTGGTGTTAGTCAACGTTGGAACATAAAAGAGAGAGAGAGAAAGAGAGAGTTAAATAGAAATTTTAAACAGGTAAACGACAAGATGGCTGCACCATAGTTCTTTGAGATCACCTGCAGTGTTGGAACGTCGAATATATGTAGTAACTGAAACCAGAGCAAGACGAGGCTGCATTGGAGTGATAAATTTAATGCCGCCCTCTTGCACATGCGAGCAGACCCCCCCCCCCCTTTACGGTGCATAGCATTGCGCATGCGCACACGTTGGCGATCCGAAACATGCACGCGCTGAGCTCCGTCCCTGTTCTGTCTTGAGTCCCTACTACCTCTCTGAGGCCGAGGGAGGATTTGAAAGAAAGCTGCTGAAGAAACCCGCGAATTGTGCATTGCCCGAACCGCTGTGATGGCCTTGATCTCTGTCAGACACCGTCTCGGGGAACCTGAGACTCGAATGGCTCTCGAATGTTCCGGGAAGACAGATTTTTCTCTCGATATGTACCGCCTGTGCTGGCGTAGATAGAGCACATATAACTGATCGGATCACTCCAAAACCAGCCTTGTTTCCGCCCTGCACACTGTCCTGCCTCCGCTGCAGTATCTTAATGACGGTAATGCCGTTGTGACGGCAGCCGTGGAAAATACACACAGAGACGTGCGGCACAGTGCTCACGTGCGGAGGGCATGACGCTAATTGATCATTGAGAGAAGACCGACCGTCTTAACTCCATGTGAATCCCGATGAAACAGTGCATAGTAGCTTCCGTGTTGCCCTGAGCAGGGATTGCGATCAAAAGATTGCGTTGTGCTGAAAAATCCTAGCAAAGGCTTTCCGTAATGCAAGTGCTGAATATACCTCATCGCAATGAGGGTTGGATCATGCTTTCCTTTCCTTTTTTTCCCCATTTTTGTGTGGAAACTTTTGGGTTACGAAGGAGAACTTTAAGTCTGCACTTTTAAACCGGTGACATACGGTGTCAAACGGGTTGAGAAGGTCGAAAAACAGGGTTTATAAAAATGATCCCAAGTGTCAGAACTTTCAACGAAATACTCGTATCTTCGTATCAATGATCGAAACTGTCATCACGCTTGTCGTCAAGTCTCACTGTAAAAGAAGATTTTAAAAAATGTGAGAGTGGCGTGGGAAAGCCCAGCTCGGCACCACGGGGGGATGGGACTGCTTGTGGGATGATGTGATCAGACAAAATTAATGCCCTCACGAGGGCTAAAGACGAACAGGGTTTATGGGAATTGAATTTGTTTGTGTCCGGGGAGCGACTGAACAGTGTAGCATGGGCGTCTGTAGGATCCGAGCATTGCGAACGTAAAGCGAGGTGCTTTACTATAAAGGAAAGGAATGTGTTCTTTAAGGCTGTGCACAACGCGCGCAGTTCTGCGTGAAATCCGCCCAAAATGAGTAGAAAGTGGCGATAACCCAGTTTTCTACGATGGTGAAGAT
Source organism: Lanistes nyassanus (assembly GCA_004794575.1). Taxonomy (NCBI): domain Eukaryota; kingdom Metazoa; phylum Mollusca; class Gastropoda; order Architaenioglossa; family Ampullariidae; genus Lanistes; species Lanistes nyassanus. The sequence goes on along the minus strand of SMGT01016652.1, from coordinate 483,509 downwards.
CACTTGTTTGGTGGCTAAATGTTTAGGAATATATTTCCGCTTGTTGCCATACAGTCGCCACTGTTAGCTTTTCATTTAAGCTCCGTCATGTCTTGGCACCAACACGAAACCCAGTCTTAAAAACAGATGAAATCGATGGCTTGTGATTGTGAATTCGTAAACCCTTCTTCCCAGTCCCTTATTCCTCGTATTCTCACTTGTATACATATATATGTATATCATAACCTGAGCTATATACACAGTGGCCTATGTCTTTTGCTCGCTTGCTCATTCTGGTGACCTTCTGTCCTTTGGCCGCGCCTGTGGGCCACTAGGACTGAGATTCATGACGTGTGTATCAGGTCTCCAGAGGTAAAGGTACACAGGTGGTAGCGCCTTACAACCATGTTTAACAACGGAAGGGGGGCGGCGAACGCTCATGCAACCTAGCCCAGGTTCCCTCATATTGGCTGCTAATACGTACCATCACCACAGATAGGTTCTGTCGACGCCGCGGATGCTGTTCGTATTATCTGAGGACTGTGCGGAGTGGAGGGTGGGTGGGGTGAGGTGGGGTGGTGTGGTGTGGGGAGGTGGAATTATGTGGACGGACTGGATTGTCAGTTGATAACAGGTCCACGATAACAAGTGATGGCCTGCCGAGTGGTGTCTGACGGTACTAAGCTCGTGACAAACAAGTCTAGGCCTTTGACGTCCCGTGATCTGACCTGATCGAGGTCAGACCTGGAAGGTGATAACTAATGCGAGGCTTACACTGCTCGACTAAGGTCGGAAGAAAGCAGTCGTTGAGAATAGACGAGCCCAGTGCCTTAAACAGTATCATCTGGATGAAGAATTTCTCTCCACAGTACTTACAGTCTCATCTGGATGAAGAATTTATCTCCAGAGTACTTCTCCCCCCACCCACCCCAGATTTTAGTGCAGTGTAAGTCCGTAATGAGTATTCGATCCAATTTTTAAAAAAAATTTTGTTGCAAACGGAGAGACAGCTATTTTTTTATTATTATTTTCCCTCTCTGCTTCCATCCGACTTAGTCGAGCCGTGCAAACCACGCATAAGTGTGATAACTGTCAACACAAGACTTGCCTGTATTGTGATATCGGGCCGTTAACCTGTTCGCACGTGTGAGTTGCGCTGTTTGTTACGTCTGTTCATCAAGGCATTCCCGCTTTTCTTTGTCTTTTCTTTCTCACAGTCATTCCCCCCGCCCCCCAGTCCCATCGCTCCATTCTCCGCTTCCTCTTCTGCCTTCCCCACACGGGGTCTCAAATCTCATTTCCAAGCACCAAGAAAACAATATCGCTTGACCAAATCAGCGGTCGATGTACATTGTACAGCGGGTGTGTGTGTGTGTGGGGGGGGGGAAGTGGGAGGTACGGAGTGGTTTAGTTGTTGACTGGGTACAGAGCAGTTAGAAACGACAGCGACATTTATAGCTTCTTGTCGGGTTGCGATTCTCGCTTTTCTCTGCATCTGTGCCTGTCGTTGCCTTCAACCTCCTGAGCCACTTTGAGTCTGAGTAGCCATCCCTTCCTCTCTCTCTCTCTCTCTCGCTTGCTTTGTATGTGCGTGCATACAAGTGTTAGTGTGCATGCGTGTGCGCGCAGTGCATGTGTGATTGATAGATAGGAATGCTCATGCAACCCAGTCAGGGTCGGACGAGATCAATACACTAACGTTGGAGGAGTTCTGTAACAGTAGCACCCTACCCTTTCGCATCCGAAACGCTTCCTCTCTAAGTGTGATGGCAACGCGTTGTCGCTTTGTGACTAGATGATTGTGAGCAACGCGAGCGCAAAGTGTGCAGTTATCGGCATTTTCACAACAGTCTGTATTAGACTTTGATTGCTGTAGACAGACGTCAGGTGCTCTGGGCAATGGACATGCGATAGAAGGATGCGAGTCGATATCGGGGGCAATGTGCATCTGCGATAAAAGGGCAACGATAAACTATGGTTCGCAGCCATCATTCCTGTATCAACAAGCAGGCTTTAGCTCGACTGGCTATTGCACGTGAAATGTCTTGGCCCATCCCGTATTATTTGCAGGCAATGAGTACTTTGTCTTCTTGAGGGATAACAGAAAATGTGCACGTTTGTAAAGCGTAAATGCCTACTTGTCCTCGCTGCGTAAGCATGCTTTTGCTGGGCTATAATTTAGGTGAAAACTGCTGTTCGAATCACAGCCATCGTGTAGCGACCCTTTCCCTACCATCGTGTTCGTCATACTGGGTTTTGCACGACGCTGTGCAGGTGGAATCATTAGGAAGTCGGAATGTAATTATTAAAAATCCCGGAAGTATTTATCCACAGTTGGAACAGATCGCTACTTGGCAAGCCGTGTGAAAACATTCAACTATATGAACTGCAAGATTAATCTTGTTTCAGGCATATCGTACGTCGCGACGTCTTATCAATAAGAGAAATATCTTATCAAGGCAGCCGTTTCATCATAGACGTATAAGTGTGTAATATTTCATCTATTATATACCATGGCGCAAATATGGGTTCCTCTAAATTCTTCACAGACCAGCAAGATGGATGTCTGTACGACAGAAGAAAACCCAACCATATGCTTAAGTCCTGTCTTTGAAGTTCTTCCTGCTTGATCACGTTCTCATTTCACCCATTCAGTTTAGCCACTAATAGCAGTCTTTTTGTGGCTGGGTATTTACGGATGGCTAAAATCGTTCGTCGCTTATGGATTAAGCACTATCCCGCTCTCTCTTTTCTCTCGTTGCGTGCATGCACGTGTACGTGTGCACGTGAACGACCTTTGTACAAAGATGCTGCATAGCGTCTCGTCATTCTGTTAACTGAAATTTCTGGGGGTTTTTTGTTGTTGTTTGTATGTTTTTTTTACTGTTCTTTGGAAACATTGAAAGTAATGTATGAACATTATTACACTATACATGTTTAATGACATTAACTATTTATTGATTGTTGTGATAATGTTATGTTCATTTCTGTTGCAGGTAAGTGACCTGTGCTTGAAACTAGTAACAGTGAGTAGATCTTTAACCAGATTTCAGTTATCATCATGTACGTCATCGCTTTTTAAACTAATGTTCAGCTATCACGCATCGGCTGAAAATGTGCATTTACGCAAAGGAGGGTACTCTCGCATGCGTCGTGCATGAAGCTATGCGCAAATGCAGGTTTTCTGGCTACGATTTCCCTGTGCCTTGATCCCTTGCGCACGGTCCTAGCCTCTGCCATGTCCTCCATGATGTTCTTTCATGTCTTCCGTGATGTCCTTTCATGCCTTCCGTGATGTCCTTTCATGTCTTCCGTGATGTCCTTTCATATCTACTGTGATGTCCTTTTTCTGTCCCTGAGGCACGATTGTGATCGTGACTCTTTTACGATGTGCACACGTTTGGCCCAACTCTGGCCTTCCGTGATGTCCTTTCATGTCTTCCGTGATGTCCTTTCATATCTACTGTGATGTCCTTTTTCTGTCCCTGAGGCACGATTGTGATCGTGACTCTTTTACGATGTGCACACGTTTGGCCCAACTCTGATCATTACTACCGCTGACCATCGTCATATCCTAGAGCGCTAAGTGTCTGCTGTACTTGTCTTGGCGGTGAAAGATTTCTGTGCGACAATCCTGATTGTCGTACTGGATGGACTCGTTCATACCCCAACACTGACCCGTTTAGATGTTCGGCAAATCGATTGCTTGTGACGAAGCACGGAGACTCTATAATCCGGTTTGTCGAGAGCCATTTCTTTTGCTGGTGTCAGTAGAAACTTATTTTGGAGGATTAGATTGCGGCAGAACTATTCTGTTATTCCTGGAAAACAGGTTGCAGTGACTGACTGATTGACATTGTCGCAATCGCTCTTCATCAACTTGCATATCATCGACATCGGAGTCATCATGCATGCCCACGGACAAAGGATCGGTCCGTTGCAGTTGCTGCTTACCGTTTTATCGCGTACGGGTTTTCCCCTCCCCCACCCCCCACCCCGCGTCAGGTCGCCCTGTAGACGGGAGGAAGGGCATCAGGCTGCGAGTAAAGCCCGACCCGAAGATTACCCACCGCGGGCGGGGACTGTCCTTGGGGAGATGAGAGCCAATGGTCGACTGAGGACTACTTAGTAGCCGCCTGCTCGTTTTCCTGCCCAGCAGGGGCACGTAATTCACCACTGACTGCGGCAATCGGCTCCCCTTAATGCTCGGGCCTCAGAGGCCGGCTTTTTGGCGAGCAGCAGACGGTTTGCGCGCTCGACTACACAGGAGAGAATGGTCACGGCGGACATTTCTTGCTCCCCTTCAACGTCATCAGGCTGGGGCTGCACGTCGGACATCACAGTTACAGCTAGCGAATTCTCTCCCCCTGATCGTGTGTGCAAGCAAAGAGGGAACCGGGACACAGTTGGTAAATGCTCAATTTCGTCCTTTACGAATATGTACAGGGTGGTTTTACAAAATCGAGTGAAGGAGTGCATAGATGTTGTAGGTCTTTAATAAAACCTTTTTTCCCTTTTTCTTCTTTTTTTTATAATTGGGTGGAGTGTTGGCAGAGACTCTTATTAAATTACCAACCGCAGAATTTTCAACTGCTTTTGTTCGGGAAAAGTTTTTTTGGGCAAGTTCAGCCCATTCACTTCACACGGGTCGGGAAGCAAGTCAGAGCCGAGAAGGGTGGGTGGAGTGAAGTGGAGCCTGGGGGCAAAAGAAGTCCATCCTCCTGCAAACCGTTACCAGAGACCACAAAATATATGACAGTCCGCGCGGCGGTTGAGGCTGATTATACCGAGAGCTTATGGTCTGAAAAGATCAGATCTTCATGTCTCCGCGCATGTTGTTGTGCAGTTTCTGGGATCAGTTGCATAGGCGTTCTTATCGCTTGCCAGTGCGTGAAGATCCAAGTAAAATTCGCATGGCGAGCGGGTCTTACGACCCCTCTGATGACTGGAAGGGCAGATACGAACTCTCATGCAACCCTACCCTGGGAGCCCCCCCCCCCCCCACTATAATCTGTAAAGAGAAAGGTTTGAAACATGCATTCAGCGTACGAGTACTTCAGCGACAAGCATGTACAGGCGTACACAAAAGTCCCATCATCTATAACCCTACCCCCCCCCTCTCCACCTTCCTTCCTTTCTGTCAACCTCCCTGCCCGCTTTTCTCTTTTCTCCGTCTAACGCACGCACAGATCGTTGTTCCAGCCATACGGTCTCTTACTAAATTTCCCCAGTGACTGTCCACGGGGAACATAATGACTGTGTAACACGCCACCCAGCACTGCTGCCGTTCTCTTCTCTCTCTTTTTTCCCCAGTCCTCGTCCGACGTATATACTCTGCTTAATTCTTCTGCCACAGGAGAGGCCAGAACGTGCCATTGCTAGTCCCGCCCTCTCTTCACAATCGTCCACGCTGTATATCTTGTCTCTCTATCCGTCCATCCCTACAATACATCGATCTGTGTAGCTAGCTATCTATTTGTCTATGTTATATCTTTCGTCTGGCTACCCTTCTGTGCATACTCGCTGTCACTTGCTCTCAACGCGCTCCCCCACACACGCTCGCACCCACATACGTCTAAACAGAGCACTTGTTGTACTCCAACAATCCACGCTGACGTTTGCTTTTCGTGAGCTTCTGTCCTTCCGTCCTTCAGATCGCCTGTACACTCTTCATCTACCATTCCCTTTTTCTGTTGACGTCACAGTTATGGGGAACAGACGGGACATCTTATTTTTTCTGTATGCAAGGAGCCTGGCTCTAGCATTCGCGTTGCTGTACAAGGTATTGGGTACATCAAGAGACCATTCTGACGCAGAACATTAGTCTGGTAGAGAGAAAAAATCGATAATATTACCTTGTCAGTCACCAGATATTTAGTGCTGACTTTTTTGTGCAGTCCTTTAGTTAAACAAGCCCGTCGCTTCCTCCTTGTCTGACGTGAGCATTAGCTTTTGTTGCACGAGTCGCCGCGGTTTTTTTGGGTTTTTTTTTGCGCTCTGATGGACAACCCTTTCCCTGGGAGTAGACACACGAGATTGCTCCTGTTCAGAAACATCAGAAACGTCGTTCAGTCGTGCAGTTTCTTGTCTAAATTTAGCGTTTTAGCTAATTTACCCACTCGGCCTAACATGTCTGGAATTAATACTGTTTGTCTCTGTGTGTGTTTCCGTCCGACTATCTGACCGTCCGTCCGCCCGTCCCTTGCTCATCCACCCACCCAAACACCCACCCACCTACTCACTCAGTCTGCAGGTCTTTTTTTGTCTACCAACTTCTCAACAAACCCATACTGGCGTCCTTCCGTCTGTTTGTTCGTCTGTCTGTGTCTTTCTTGAACAGAAGAAAGCTTTCACTAAGAAAAGCTTGCAAAATTACAATTAAATATTTTTAAATCAGTTAACGCAAGAAGACGTCATTTATACCCCAGCAGTAGTTAAAATCTTGACAGCAAATAGTAATCTAGTGACCTTTTTTCTCCTTCCACCCGCATATAATGAATGAAACAATACCAGTTCTTAAAGTCTCGAACCGGAGAGAATATATGAAAGGTACTGTTGCTCTTCCAGGAGTAAGGGCCAAGCAGCGGAACTAGTGATGCACAGAAGGGGAGTGGGCTTTCCTTATGTAACGGAAATCATGCTGGACAGGTATCTGGACTAAGTGGAGCAAGCAGTAATCCGGACTAAGTCGAAGATTAACCTGCACTAAAGGGAGCATCTATCAGCCTAGTCGGGTCATTCACCAGCTTTACTCTGTGTTGGAAATTCATCTGGGTTAATTAGGCGTGCTTTTGCGGGAGCAAGTCGAGATTTACATGCCTAAATAGGGGCGCTAAAGCTTTGTTTAATGCAGAGGAATTATTAACGTATAGTTTTATCAGATCGTTATAATGTTGGTTTTTTTTTGAAAATAGCAATTATTTCATCTTTCGTACTCCTGCTTTTCGTCTTCCGTGTAGTTATTTTGCAGAACCCTGAATTATTATGATTATTCTGTCCTCTTCACACCCCAATCATTCGCACACACGCACATTATTGGACGAACAACGAACACGGGGGAGAAAGTTGAGAGTGTAAGTTGAGGACGTACGCACACACAGAAACACGGCCTTAGTGTACATTGCTTGCTGTTGGCGGGTTCTGTTTGTTTTCTTGTAAGATTGTTTACTCGTAGGCTTCGTTTAGGTTGGGAAAAATCTAGAGCTGGCATCATAAGAAAGATAACTCAATTTAATTTAACAGAAAAAAGCGAAACAAAGTTTGGTGTCAGACTTCACCCAACCTGTGTCACCAGCAGTCCGCTAAATCAGTTAAACGAGAGAATAAAATTGTGGTGAGTTACGGCGTGTTGGGAAGGTAACAAAGAGGATGTCGTGAGGGTTGCGGCAGTCCGGTCAGCTTCGCTTGGGAGGTACTACAAGGGATGTCACAAGGCCACCTAGCAATCACGAAGAAAGCAAAACTTTTAGTGCTTCTCTGTTACATCCCTTATGGCGCCTCTCAACCTCAGTCGGCCGGACTATTCGTGGCTCTCGTGACACCGGGCTCGTGGCTCTTCCAGTGCTAGTCCTAGACTGAAACGGCTGGCACTTGAAGGCAACAGGAGTAAACGGCTTTTCCAACGCGACCGTTGCTTTGGTAACGTGGTCTTTGTGACTACGTTGTGGAAGGCAGAACTGGCGGGCCGTGGATGGTGGGAGACAGACTAAACACTAGGGAGGACTGCGGCCGTGAATGGGGGACTGGGAGATGTCCTGGACAAGATTTTTTTTCCCCAATCGGGAGTTGCGCGTGCTCAACCGCTGTCGATTAAAGGGGAGAAAATGTGTCGGCTTCAAAGCCGTCCTTATTTTCACCAGTCGCCTTTTGAATGAGTCCTGCAGTCGTCCCGTTCTAATCATTCTGCACTAACAGATTTTGTGCTTGCGCTGCCACCACACGTCCACAGGGATTCAGGCGCACCCTGTCGTGCGTGACAGGGAGAGAAAGAATCGCGCGCGCACACACACACACACGCACGCCCCCTCCCCTCCCCCCACACACACACTTGCACCCGATTGCTCGAGGCCTTTCTACTAGGTTTCGAACAACTGCCCACCACCGCCATTAAAAGATTACTGGAGGAAACAGGTTTGAAATCTCAAGTTCATGGCCTAGGACGGCAGCGACTTTATTGCTAAATGCTCACTGGTTGACAAGCAAAAGAATGGGTATCTTACCAATTAGGTAAGCTTAGTACATCATTGACATTATAGTACAGCGATCTGTCTAATCTTTCCACCTACATACAACGTCATTATTATGACTTATGACATCATCACTTTGGAGTAACGATAACCCACGTGCTGAACAACAACAAATTATTCCTGCACCAAACGTTTGGAATACCTATACCAGTCGATGCAAGTGTCAAAGTTTATAGGGTAGGGTAAGAGTGGGGTGGACTTTAATTTCTTGGGGGCGGTGGTGGGGGGAGAGATAAGAGGGGAAAGTAGGGCGAGGTTAAGAAAGGCGTCAAATATTCCCGACAGTTAGATTCTGTGACTGCCAGCAATTCGGAACACGAATGTGGAAACGCCCAGGGCAGGGAAGGCTTGCGGTGAAATCAGCTGAGAAAGGCGCCTGACTCATTTCGAAGACCGGGATAGTTTAAACAGGGACTTTAAAAGTTGCGTGGTGCTGCAATATACGTGAATATTTAAACGTGTGCATGTGCGTTCACCTGCGTGTATGCATGCGTGGGTATGTATACACTGTAGGGTATATTAGAAAATGGCTGAGAAGAGAGAGGGGTGCGGGATAAATAGGGGAAAGGAGAGGGAGCGGCGTGTTTGCAGTCACGTCACCGACAACACTGAAGAACACAGTTATGAACAGTTTTCGAGCTTTACAAGGGGCAGGACATATCAGGAGCGAGAAGACGAGGCTGTCCCGCGTGTCCTGTACTGTCACAGTGTTTGTACAGACCCCGAACACACGGAAACAAAGGAACGAGAGAACAGCAAACGATGGAGTCCAACATCGTCTGTGTGCCTTGACAGGAATGAAGGAGTTCTGGTGAAGAAAGAATACGGAGAAAGAGGAGGTGATAGATGGCGCGAAGGAAAAGCAGGTATTCCAAGAAGTAGACGACTTCTGCTTCATACTTCTAGGATGCATGGATGGCCGAAACAGCGGGGATTCTTTGGGGGGGGGGAGGGGAGAGAGCCTACAGAAGACTTTTTGAAAAAGAAAAATCCTGACTGGTCAAATGGCAGGTGGAGTTGTTTCTCCTGAGAACGTAATTACTAATCGTCACGATGCCCGTGATTGCTGATCATCAAGATGTCATTACGTCTAGGTCCCAGAGCGTTCACGTGCACCTTCATGTGCTATTACACCCAAGCTCAGTGCCGTCAAAACTGGGCGACACGTTTTTATATCAATCCCCCGCCTTTAAAACTTGCCAGCATTTCAATGAAGATCGCAGGTCTTTCTTTCTTTCTTTCTTTCTTTCTTTCTTTCTTTCTTTCTTTCTTTCTTTCTTTCTTTCTTTCTTTCTTTCTTTCTTTCTTTCTTTCTTTCTTTCTTTCTTTCTTTCTTTCGACTAGCTTGCTGAATGTTTTATGTGAATCTCTGTCTTTCCTCAGCTTTTTTCTGCCTTCACGAGTGTTTCGCACGCTGGCGCGCGCGCATGCTCTTGTAGCAGGGTGTTTCAAAATCATCTACCTAGTCGTTCATAAGGTCACCTGTGACCTTCTTCCCTTTCTGCCAACCCGCCTTCCTCCCCACCCGTCTGCCTGGGTATGTGTATGCAAACATTCGTTAATGCATGCGATAAAACGCAGGTATATTCAGACCTAAGTGGCACAGTTTGCTTTCCAAACAGCACACCTGATGCCCGCGGACCGGCGTTTGTCATCTTTATTAACAACCTTTCCTGGGAAATACAGACCTGAAAAGAGTTTGTGGACGCCGCAGAAGAGAGAAGTCGCAACACAAAATGAGTGGAGGTCGGCATCTGATAGTTGGGAAAACACCGCTGTCTCGGCTCTGGCATACACGGGATGTCAATATTTGATAAATTCCTCTTGCTGTCATTTTCCTTCCCTCACTCCTTTTTTCAGAACCCTGCCTTTCCTTCCCCTTCTGGCCGTCTGCATATCGCCATTGCCCGTTTCTCTTTTGTTGGTCTGTTCCTTTTTCACTCAGTGCCCTTCTGGTTTATCGCTCTCTCTCTCCGCTCTTTTTCATTCCCCACTCTTCTTTCCAACGTTTCTTTTTCCCTTCATCTCATACCTCCGCTTCGGATCGAAGACACTGGCTGTTGTAATATAACAGTCTTTATCATTGAATGAAATGTACAAGCTTTGTGAACAATCTTGTACTTACCACCCCCCTCCCTCCCGTTATATATGGACAACAATACGGCTATTTGTTAGAGCCTGAAAGTAATAAATTTTTGTCATTAGAAATACTGATTTAAAACTTTATCGGGTGAAATTGTATATTTGACTGAGATGGCAGTGCTCAAACTTGTACATTTACACAAACAAGAATCACGCATGTATCAAAGTATTTGGTTTGTCTGTAAAGATCTAACCCGGTTGTCTGTGCCATACTGTCCCGAACAAGACCGTAGCGGAATAACACGCAGCACGAACGGGTCTTACGGTCAGTTTTAAGAACAGATCCCAAGATCTTGCAGCTCGACTCTGGCCTTGTGCGGGTCGCTTTTAGTCCTTCAGTCGAAGCTCGTGCGCCGGGAAGTGGGTGAACCAACCCATGGGACTACTTTGTTGGTGTTTTATGACTGAAGTGTTATTGAAGAAGGCATTGCATTTAGCATGTTGTTTGAGATGCATCAAAAGGGAGTAGCGACGTCGGGTTCACAGAGTGGGAGGTTTTTTATGTTCGCCTCCCAAGAGAAGAAAAATGGCGCCTTTGTCTGCTTGTGGCTCTCGCAAAAGGTCGCTAAATTTCACCTTTGACATTTGACCCAGAACTGGGAACGTGAGGTAGAGGAGGGGTTTGAACGAGGCAGGGTGAGGGGGGGCGGTAGTTGAGTATGCGGCATATGTATTTTCAAAAGAACAATCCAAATTACGGTGACACACGCACGCATACACCCACACGAACGCAAACACACGTCTTCCCACTGACGCACACAGTGGAGAGAGTTGCGAGAGGAGGGTGGGGGTGGATGGGTTTCGAGAAGATCTGTACTTTCTGCAGGAAACCCTGTAGAGAGTTGCAAAGCTGGTTACCTGGTTGCAGTCCCTGGGTGGATTCAAGGTGCTGTTGTAACCTTTTCCTAGCGCCTGGTTCAAATATCTTCCACCGCCACAAACTCCATTTACCAACCGCAGACACGTGTCTTCCACTTTCTTGGCTAAGACATCTAACGCTTAATATTCCCCACACAAGTCGCTGCCGGAAAATCGCCCTTTATGAACAGAAGAAATACCCACCGGTACATTAAAGGAAAAAGCAGAATTTAAGTGAGTTTCTGATTGCCAAGAATATTTTTCCCCGATATGCCTATTAAGCAACATTTATTTGGACGTTGTAATATGTTTTCAGAATTGTTTTCTCTCTTTTTCTGTTGAAAACTGCGAGGGTTAACAAAAGATGATGAAGTAAACGATCTTTGTGGTTTTACGGACGGGGCGCGGAAGGATAGCTTCACGAGAAGGCTGAATTTTAAAAAAAGGGTTTACCAATATTTCGTGCTGAAACGCGAGTGAGAAAGTGGATCCATTTTTACATGCAAAGCAAAGCTCATGCCCCAGGCCGCCTTGTTACATTTGATCTAGGTAAGTACACACCGAAAGGCATGTGTAATAACATAAAAAACTAGGAACCTGTGGTTTGCTTCCAAACTACAAAAGGCAAATTCAAATTTTGTGTAATTAAATTGCAGGGGGAAAGGAATGAAGTATATGCGCGGCCTGCTTATTAGCGAACTTTAAAAAAAATCTTAACTTAGCCTTTTAAAAACGTTTGACAGGATGCGTGTTTCGTCTTTAATTTTTCGTTTATGTTTGCGAAGAGGAGGTCACATGAGGTGACGTAGACATCTTACACCTGTAAATCCTCCAGTCGCCTCCTGAAACCAAATGCAAAGCGTCCCCTGGGGAGCTTACATTTGTTTCGAATAGCATTCAGATGGAGCCTTTGTGACGAAGGGAGTTTAAATTGCTAATGCGCGCTACGCCTTGGCAGTAAGACGGAGATTCAAGTTCCGATTGACAGCAGATTAGTGTTTGAAGAAGACCGACTGCATTTTGTACACTCTGATGTTTCCACACAGCCAGAGAATAAGAGCATGGTGTCAGGCACGTTTTGGGACTGCTATGACGTTTGGGCAACACTGTGGACCTTTCGCGCAATTATTCAGCATTATTCGTCGTTATTATTCATCGCAATTATTCATCGTTCACAATCATCATCGTCGTTGTCGTCATGATCTTCTTCCTTCTTCCTCGCAGCGGTTAGGCGGCGCAAGGGTTAGCGCTTGACTTTAATGCACATCGGAGGTCATCAGTCGTGGATTGGGATGTCGACTGCAGCACAAGCATTTCTCTGCACGTGTCACACCTGTGTAGAGAGTCGATTGGGTGTTGTGCTACAGCTTGAGTCTGCGTAAATTACGAAATAAACGAAATGGTTTTATTTTATTTTTTTTCTCTCCTTCATCTTTTTCTTCTACTTGTGCACCTGCTGTTAAAGCTCCTTCTGTTCTTCCCCCCTGATGCTTCTGCTGCAGAGTCTGATTCTCCGTCTGGACTTTATGAAAACTAAACGTCTTTTCCTCTTCCTCGCAAGACATTGGTAATCACTCCAGCCAACGGCAGTACCCTGCGTTCAAACACGTAACGTACAAAGACGTGCTTAACTGCGCATACCTCATCTTACAAAGGTCTGACACGCAGGTGTGAAACAGCCTTCTCACCTGACTGTCTGCCTCATCCCTCTCCCCCCCCTCCACCGTGAACCTGACTTTTGCTTTTTTGGCGATACAACGGCTGCTGCAGCTTCCATGCGTCTGTTGGCATTCAGCACTCTCTCATGGCGCGTGACTCTGGGTTTGACCAGATGTAAGAATTACCTGGCATTGCTGTGTCCTTCTTGGACATTTAATGTGGGCTTGGCGAACAGAGGCTGCCATACACATCGCTGTCGGAACACACACCAACTGCTTGTGGTCACCAGCTAATGGAGAACGCGTTTACTGAGGAAGAACGAGCTGCAGTTGGTGTGAGAGAGAGAGAGTGTGTGTGTGTGAGAGAGAGAGAGAGAGAGGGAGAGGGAGAACGTGTGAGGGGTTGAGAAAGAGAAAGTGTGTGTGAGAGAGAGAGAGACAGAACGTGTATGAGGGGCTGTGTGTATGCGTGAGTGAGACGCAGAGAAACAGTCTGCGTACACGGTGCACAAAAGAGCTTTCTAAAAATTAACAAAAGGCAGTTTATAAAAGGGCTCACAGAAAGATATGTACTGGCAAAAAAGACAAACAATTGATAAAAAGACTCGTAGGAAAACCCGAAGACAAAGACGAACAGGCAGATTGTGTAAAGATTCAGACAAACAGTCCGTTTACGGAGAGGCAGAAAAGGGAGGGGGTCACATTGTAAAGGGATGGAAAGAACTAAACTTAAAAAGAAGACGCAGAGGAAAACTACACACAGCGCCCAGTGAGACAAGCAGGGACCAGCAGGCTACAGGAGCACAGTTTTCATGTCGACAAAGGGAAAAAGCATTAGACTATACAGACTATACAGACTATACACTACTTGTTTCACGTATGTCGTGTTAGTACTTCCTCTTATAACCTTGTAATATATTTCTTGTGTGTGTGTCTTTTCTTTTCGAGCTAAACGGGATCCAAGAATATTTATCAGACACTCGTTCGCATTCGCATCGTTACGTTGAAACCCCTCTTTTGCGAGGCCCACCCATTGTTTACACAGCGCAGGCACTTGAGAGCGAGTTGTTTTCAGCTAATTCGCGACTTGCTACACTGAGGGAAATCAATGCAAACTACAGCCTGCAGCTAACGCCAGTCCTTAGGACTGGAATCGGAGGAGGAAAAAAGGGTTGAGGGGAAAAAATAGAGAAGTTAAAAAGCACAGAAGAAAATGAAGTATAGAAGGAGAAAAAAATGCGCTTTGACAACGCACATGACAGATTTAACGCAGAGAGCAAGGCACTGCGATAAAAGTTGCTGTCTGGTGAGACGGCGGGAACTGGGGAAGGGCTATGACTGTGGCGATCTTTCTTTGCAGACGGACCCTGGTAGCAGGACATAATTGTCGTGGTATTATAACTACACGTATTACTGTCGTAAAGACCCAATATCGCATTCTCTTTCTCTCTGTGAGCGCGCGTGCATGGGTGGGTGTGCGTCAATGTGTGGGCATTCTTTTTGTTCCCATTAGCTTCATGTTTTTTTGTGTTGGTCAAAGCGTATGAAAATGTTTTCACAGTTACTGCGAACTTGTTTTTCGCCATGGTTCCATCGTGGTCTCCTTGTAGGTACAAGTTGCTGGCGCACAGCAGTCGCAACAGGTGCGGCAGACGTGCGGCGCTACAGTTATAATATGGCAGTGCTTTTGCAAGAGCCCCCTTTTGTCTTCAAAACGCTGGCTTCCCTTGAGGTTGCAGAGCGCTTTGTGGTGCGCGGGGATTAGCGGACATGTTCACCTTGCGCCACCTGTCTGCCGTTTCTAATCCCGAAATATATGAGTTGTCTCCCACTGGCCACCAAGGATACAGGTTTGATTGGAAACTTGGAATGTAAGGGATCATGGGCTAGGGGTTTTTTTTTTTGGTTGTTGTTTTAATAAGAGGGAGGGGGGTATGTAGATAATTAAGGACAAAAACAGTTGGGGGGGGGGTGGAGACGGAAAGGGTAGTATCAGAAGAGTAGATGCTGACAGACAGGGCGTTGGAAGGAATGGTGCTTCACCGCTAAATCATTGCCACAGTCATACCCAATAATAAGAATGGCCTCAGCTCTCCTTTATATTTTTCTCTTTTCCTTCTTTCCTTCCTTCCTTTTGTTCTCCCCCTTTTCATGTCATCTTTCTGTTTTGAGGATTATTGTCTTTCGGTACTTTTCCCACTTTCCTTTTTTTACCTTCCATTTTCTCTTGTCCTAATTAACTTTTGAACAACTCTACGGTGTTTTACTTGGGGGGGTTGCCTTTTTGTTTGTTTGGTTGGGTTTTTTTGGGGGTGGGTGGGGACATTTGTCGCTTAACTTGCACTAAACTCTTTACCCGTTGCAGTTTCTTGGTTTACTGTTCAGATATCATTTCATCGCCATGATAGGGCTTGATTTGCTGGCACGGCTTTAAGCCCTGACAACCAACCAAGAAACCCCTTCTTTATTATTTCTCCTTCTATCATTTGTTCCTTTTATTTCTCCGTTTTCTTTCTTCCTTCCAGCGGATGGGGGTTTTTTTTATCGAGAGCAAATTTCAGTTTCTGGCAGCCGACGGGCTAGCGAGGGGTCGGTGACGCGAACTGATGAGAGAATACTCTGCGGCCAAAGTCAATCGCAGTACTTGGGTTTTCTTGGCACTCCCGCAGGACTCGGCAGGTCTAAAAAAAAAAATGCAGAGGCACGAGCAGGGGGCTTCCGAGATAGAACAGAAAGAGAGGGACGGATAGATTTCAGGAAGATATTTCACAGCCGTCCCAATTTCTTCGCGACCCTGAGATCGAACTGGAAGCGTTTTTTCGTGACGTGGTTGTAGGTACACGCGGGCGGATGTGAGCGAGGCTAAAGGTTGTTAAACGTCTAAGGCTCAATAACCCGTTGTACGTGAAAAAAATCAAGATCTTGGTAGGCTTCCACCCAGTCGCTGAACCAGGAGTAACCCATTTTCGCTCCCTGGTTTTTCAAGATCTTGTGATGTAGTAGGTCAGTAGGTCAGTACTCATCCCCCCTATCACCATCTCCCCCATCCCCTCCCCTCCCCAGAATTAAACTACCCGTCCACTCTGGCCTTCTTACTGCAGGCGTCAGTCTGGTGGTCCTATCGGTGCATAGCTTAGTAATAGAACCCCATCGCTGCCCTCATAGTGCGAGATCAACGCGAGGAGGAAGGACTGTTCCTCTAAAATTGCCTACCTGCATGCAAGTCACCGTTTCCAGCCCTGTTGCTGCCACTGGTATGGCGAGAACTTCCTCTACTGACCGATCGATACCCGGCCCATTATGGCAAAATGGTAAAGCACGAAAAATTTTGCATTTGGGCCCTATACAAATTCATTTGTGTAAACTTTTTTTTTTCTACGTGCGAGCACGCTAAATTTTCGGCATATTCGTACGATAAGGGTGTGCGTCCTCGGTGTAAAATACGCCATTTCAAGGGTTTATTCCTTTCTTTTCTTCTGCTGCTAGAGGTACAGGGCATAGCGCTACATGTAGGGAAGGTGCTACTGCAAGCACCTAGGGCAGACGCTACGACTTTTGCAGTGACCTATGCAGTGGCGTTAATCGAGGGGCGAACAGAACAAATGTCGCATAATGAGTCTTTAAAAGGCGAGTCTTAAAGTTGTTTTTTTTTAAAGAAATACCAATGTCGGTGATGTTGGGTATGTGAGATAGCATGGCATTCCATGGCTCTCTACTGTTAATACCACATGCCAATCTTAACTATAATCATCTTAAATGCATCTTAAATGAAGCCCTTTCCGAATGTAATCTTACGTACTGTGAAGAATGTGGAATGGAGAAGGGGGCATGTTTATCTAAATTTCATTTTACCCCTTGATTCTAAAAAAAGAAAATAAAACAAACAAAAAACTAGATAGGTAGACTGTATGCAGTTCAATGCAATTCTTGCTCAGTTTTATACATAGATTTCAACTAGCCAGGGGACCTGGTGCTCCCCAGTTTTTCTTACCGGCCCACCCCTACCCTTTTACTAACCCCCACCCCTAACCCCTGCCCCTTCCCTAACCCATACCCTGCCTTACGTTTCCCTGTTGTCAAGCCAGGCAAGGGAAAGTACTCTTCGTACGAAAGGGAAAAGACTATGGTGATCTCCCTTGCACGGTGATCACTATGCGTACATGACTTTTTAAGGGAGTCGTCATATTTATTCCATATTTGTTTAGGCCTAGGTACAGGGTCGAAATATGGCCTAGAACCATCTGCGGATGGAAAGGAATCCGCGTGCCCAGTTTAGTGTGGATCGGTTCAGGGGTGACGATTTGTATAACAAACACACCCACCCACACATTCGGCTGCGTATATTAGCAATATTAGCAATATGAATTAAGCAACAGCAGCAGCAATAGTAAAGCAGTATTTGAGAACGTAAATGGGCCTTGCGCCCTTTTCTGTCGTCTCTTTCTTCCTGTTTTGAAAATCACGTTCATGGGTTTGTTAAGATTTCAAAGTTAGTCCTCATAGCCATAAAAGCGATTGTAGTTGGATCGTGTGACGAATCTGTAATCTGTGAAGAACAATTAAAAAGGCCACGGAAGAACACGGATCAACACGTACAGCCCATCACACACCAACCTAAGAATGAACCGGATATTGATAAGCAGTCACGTGATACAGTGTGTGACGTCAGTAGACTAGAAGTGGGTCGCAGCGTAGAGGACACTGTTGGCAGGCGTGCAGTGAGCCCAAGACTCTGCCAGCGGGCATGGGCATGGAAGCCAGAATTTTTGCGAAATTGAATTTGGCAGCACGATCGCCGTCTTCCTAAACGATCTGTTTCGGGGAAACCGAGTTATCGTAGTTGTTTCTCACAGATTGGAGTGTAACATCGGGGACAAAGAGAAAGCGTGTGTGTGTGTGTGTGAGGGTGTGTGTGTGTGTGTGTGAGGGTGTGTGCGTGTGTGAGTGTGTGTGTGTGTGAGGGTGTGCGTGCGTGTGAGGGTGTGCGTGCGTGTTACTACCCCTCTGCTGACGACGCTGTGTCATGCAGGCAGCTGCAGACCGAACACGCGTTAAGATGACGGAGGGAAGAGATGGCTTTAAGCTTGTGTTCGTTGATGATGGCGGGTCCAGTTAAAGATTGCAACCAACATGGTTATGCTGTCTTCTGGTCTTGACACCTTCGGCTTTGAGGTACGGCGAGAAGAAAGTTGGATAGTGCGCACATGCACGCGCGTTTTTTTCGTCACGGATTAATCGCATTAGACTCGCTTGGCCACGCCGGTCGGTCGGTCGGTCGGTTACCGTAACTGAGAGAGCGTTTGATCAATGGACAGATTTATAACTGGACACGTTTCTGCCTAGTCACAGCGTGGTTTTTTTCTTACTACAAAGCATCTCGTAAGACTTACACATCGTAAGACTTAAACATAGAAGGAATAAAAGACATTTAAGAGGGTGTATCTCGTAAGACTTATGCTGTCTTAAATATTATTTATTTTATTCATCGATATTGTATAAAGTGTCCGACACAGATGGCGATTTTCTAAGACAGTGGCAAAATAACGTTGATTTAAATAATGTGTAGTGTCTAGAGACTATTGTCTGACCTGGGTTCTCACAACGCCGGCCTTGCACCCTTTTTTTCTGCTGACTGCATGTCCCAAGAGCGAGCTTCTGCGCAAACACGCACGGGAATGCAGAAGGGAGGGGGTGGGGCGAAAGGGCATCGGCTGTTCAAGCTTTGAGTGGCCTCCCCTACTATTTTGGCTGATTGGAAAACTCGGGCAGAGAGAGAGAGAGAGAGAGAGAGAAGGGGTGGCGGATAGAGGGAGGGAGGTGCGTGTGGGTGCAGTGAGACGTCACTTCTAACAGGGGGAGGGGTGGGGTTGGTCTTGCAGTCGGGCACATCAGCAGTTTGTGAGGTAAACAGGGGCCTCCTTTCGCAGGGCTCGAGCAGTCAATTTCCGCGGAGGTCGATGGTGAGGTCTGCAAGTGTGCCGAAAGGTTGATGAGGCTGATTATTTGGTCTGCAAGCATGACGGAAGGTTGATGAAGTTGACGAGATCGGCAGTCATGACAGGAGATCCGGGCCTATGATACTGCGCTTGGTGAGGTAGGAACGTATGACCGAGAAATAATAAGGTCGGGGAGATCCGCACAGCGAACGGACGGGTTGTGAGGTTGGTGACGTTCGCAAGTGTAATGGAAGGACGACGAGGTTGGTGACGTTCGCAAGTGTA
>SMGT01016652.1:450910-463857 GCA_004794575.1 Lanistes nyassanus | reverse complement strand
AATGGAAGGACGACGAGGTTGGTGACGTTCGCAAGTGTAATGGAAGGACGACGAGGTTGGTGAGATCTATGCAGTTGTGAAGATGACGAGGTCAAGGGTGGGTCGTATACGCGTCTGTATATATCTTTCCACACGTGAAAGAGAAGAAAATATCCGGAGGGTTAAGGCGGCTTACGATCCCTGTCGTGACCAGGGTTGAGTTTGGACGAGCGTTTGAATCTGAACTTCCGGTCATAATGTCCTGTGCATTTCAGGAGTACCTTTAGCACTAGCCCTTACTCCCCCGAAACATGTAGATTGTCTTCGTCTTTGTCCTGTTCTAGCTTGGTCCAGCTCCTTTGTTTTAAATTTAATTTGTATTTTCCTCCAAGCGGCGATCACTTGTTTTTCTTTTATTATCATTCGAGAAGGATTCCTTTCGCTGTTTATTCTGTAACATAAAAATGCATCTCCATTAGTGAATGCCATTGACCCAACGACATTCATTACTTTCACCTCTGTTCCGGCACCCTTTTCTCTATTTTTAGCTTTACACACACACGTGCATACACACACACACTAGCTATTTCTCCCCCTCCGTCCTTCTTTCTCACAAAATTGCGAATGTATGTGAAAAGATATGTCAAATTTTGTCCACTCCCACATCAAGCAAATGAAACCACAGCAATAATTCCTCTTTTTTTCTTGGCCGCATTTTGCCACACACACACACACGTGCATGTATATGCATGCAGCCGTCATCGATCAACCAGCCACACCTTCCACCAACAACCCTTTGCCCTCCCTTCCACCTTTCACACCAAAGGGTGTCGTGTGCTGTCCACGCAGCTACTCCAGGGCGTGCGTAGCAGCGGACACCACAAGTGGCTCAGTGATGGATGTGCACGCGCGCTGTCCAAGATGGCCGGGTATGACCGGATCGATTTGCATACAGTTACCAGCTCAGAGGTGTCAGGCTTCGAGGGCGGTAAAGGGAGAGAAATCGTTATGTCTCGGCAGCAAGCTGACCCGTTTATAAGGCCGCGCGACTGCCGTCAACAGGCCTGTTGTCACGTAAAACTGAAGGGATCCACTTACCGGCAGGGGGACTTTAAATTCGCTAAGTTGTCTCCCCTGGTTCGGGCGTGACATCTCATGCGGCCTGCACCAGGATCAGATTAAGTCTGTCTCGGAAGGAAATTTTGGCGCGCAAAGACCGCAGCAAAAGTCGGCGGTCGAGATGATTTGGAGACAAAACCCAATCAACAGTTTCAAGACGATTACACGTGTTGCTGACGCAACCTTAATTTAGGCGGAAGAAGTTTCTTTTGAGAGGTCTCCAGGGTATTAATCTTTTTTCTCCCTCAGTCTCTCATCTGTCTTCCTCCTCTTCATCGCACCCTCCCCCCGCCCCTCCTTACCCCTGTTTCTGTCTCCGTATTCACGATGACAACAAAAACCGCTCCAACAGCTGTAGTTGTGCCCGTGGTACACATGGAATGGTCGTTGTCGCTGTCGTTGTATGTCTCTGAATACCCCGTGAGGGTGGAAGACTAAAAATACTTGAAAGAAATACCTGATCCTTGTATATAGCTTCGTTGTGGTTGACTGAATCTACAGTTAAACGGCGTTTGCCGTTCGTCACGCTTGGCTTCTTCAGGTGTGCTGACAGCTCGTGCAGATCGTTACAGTGGACCTAAGGCTTCGGGCACACAAGGCTTCCTAAGGCCTCGAGCACACAAGCCTTCCTAAGGCTTCGGGCACACAAGACTGTCACGGTAGAGCAGCCCGCGAGTGATAGAAAATCCAGAAAGACCGAGATAGTGAAGGAGAGAGGGTTCGTACAGGAGAAGGAACTGGATGTGTTGGGAGGCAATCAGGGGGAGGTTTAAAGGAAAGAGGGAAGACAGGAAAACAAGATTAGAGGAGGAAAAGAGAGAAAGATAGAAGGCGAGAAAGCGAACACAGCGAAGGTAAGGGTGTGTGAGAAAGAATATACGGAAGGGGAGACAAAAGTGTGTGTGTGTGTGAGTGAGCACAACCTTCTCTAGAGAAGGCTGTGGTGTGAGCGTGTGTGTGTGTGTGTGAGAGAGAGAGAGAGGTGTCTTATTGCTTGCTGACTAGCCGATGTTTGCTTGACGCCAGCATCAACAAGATAGGAATGCGCTTGCAGCATTTTCGCCTCTAATCGCCAACGTGTGGCATCGATGTCTTAGATTAACAGAACGCCGGTAGTTGTCCACTGGGCGGCTGGTGAACAAAAGCGGCAGTTTACAGCACACCAGGCACCCCTGTAGGACCGTCCACGCGAAGACGAAAACAAATACACAGTCGTATCTGTTGCTTAAATGCCGAAAGTGCAGGTGTCTAACAGGCACAAGACGGCGAATGACGCAATGTCTTGGGCACCCAGCCAGGCTCGTCTTGTCAGGACTGTTTACAGGTGTAAACTGTACAACGTGCTGAACCACCCCGCCGCTGGTCCTATCCTCTTCTATTCCCTCCCCCCTCCAGTTCTCTAGCAGCTTATCCTGATCTGAACATAATCATTCCGTTATAAATTTGCCCCAAATCTTTCTGTACGCCTGCCGATATACAGACCTCCAGCTCCCTTTCCCCTGATATTATAAACGTGTCAACGCGGATCGTGGCTGTGGTATGTAGGCAAGACGATATTTTAATTATGTTTGCTCCTAAAAGTCCCATAAACTCGCGATAAACGCGAACCAAGAAAAGACTACCTTTATGTTCAAAAGTAAGGATTACACCGGCGCCTGCGGTTTAATAAAAAAGAGACGTGGGCACAGGTTCTGACACATCAGAAATGAGGTCAGGGGGCTGACTACTATTAGACGCACGGTGTATCTATAATTTCTTTCGTGGGCAGGTTCCTGCCGTCGTTGCATGCTAACGTACCCGACCACGTCTGACATAATATTGACGACAGACGAAAACGAATGCGGGGAAAGGGGAGAAAGGAAATTAAATGTACCTAAAATGGAGACCGACTCTAATCCTACACATAAATGGTGACATTTAGTGACACTGGGATGTAGATCGTGAAACAAAACTTGCAGTACGTTTTCTTTCTTTCCTTCTTTCTTTCTGCTTTCTTTCTTTCTTTTCTTTTTTCATTCTTTTCTTTCTTTCTTTCCTTCTTTCTTTTTGCTTTCTTTCTTTTCTTTTTTTCCTTCTTTCTTCTTTCTTCTTTCTTTCTGCTTTATTTCTTTCTTTCCTTTTTCATTCTTTCGTCTTTCTTTCTTTCCATCTTTCTTTCTGCTTTATTTAATTCTTTCTTTTTTTATTCTTTCGTCTTTCTTTCCTTCTTTCTGCTTTATTTCTTTCCTTTTTTCATTTTTTCGTCTTTCTTTCCGTCTTTCTTTCCGCCTTTCTTTCTGGTTTTTTTTTTTTTTTGTCGTTTGAAACCTTTAGCGGGCTGATTTAGGAGAAGCAACAGTAGACAGAAGGAATTAAAAGTACACGTTGACTGGATGCTGTTAAGTAATAGTGAGAAATGATAAGACGAGAGACATGAAACGATATATTACATGACAGAAGATCGCTTCGTGTTATTTTTGTTGGGCGATACTATCTGTGTAGTTCACAGGAGTAGAATCCAAAATGTGCAGGACAGACCATTATTTTGCGTCCAGCATGTTTTAAATGACATGGAAAACGCGTTGGTCCAGACAAAACAGCCGACATTTACAAGTCTGTTGTTAAATCCGGCGTGCATTATCAAGCACGTATGACGTACAATAGTTTCGCATGGACGAATGCTCGCACACTTTCGCACAGGTACGCGCTGAAACAGGAACGTGGACTGCTGCCCTTGATACTATCAGAACAACAATGTTGTTGTTGCCTGCAGACATGTATCAATTGCTGGGTGGAAATATGTATGCAAATTGTGTATCCCAGCTGTCAATATGTTGTTTCTTCTCTGACTCGCATACAGGTGACCTGCATATTTTATGGAAATCGTGTCTACTCCAGAACAGTAACCTTTGAACAATATCCCTTGTAAAACTGTCTTGCAGCGAAACTGTTGGAGACGCCGCATGGCGAGATGTCTCGTCTCCACGCACCTGATCCATTATATTAACGGCCGCAACAGCAGTTTGAGCTATACGCGCGCCATCACCGCTGTTGAATCCTGACTTGTGTCAGACACAGGTGGTCACTGAGCAGTTATGACGATGTTATCCCAGCCGCTGTTTGTACTCGAAGCCCTGTAGGAGTTCAGCTTCGTGCTTGGGATTCCTGTCTTGCATATACGTGGTGACGTGTCACGCCACCACAAGGCCTGGCCACGAGATCGTTGAAACACATTTTCCCTAGCGCCCGGAGCTACAGTGACTATCGAACGTGTTTTTTTTTAAAAAGCAGGCTGCGAACTGGCCAACTGTGCCACGTCGGGTGGTCTTCATACAGAATGATACTGTCTGATACTGTTGTACAGTTTGCCTCATTTCTCTCGTCTGGAAAGCGATCTGCATGCACAATGTAGTTTTAGCCGTCTGACATTACCGTCGTGTTGCTGAAGACAGCCATGGTGTCACCACCTGAATATCGCTATTTTTCGTAGCCACGTTTCGCGATCGTGCAAGGGTTTGCCATGTCTTTTGCCACCTGTTACAACTTTTTCGCTTTGTTTCCTCGTCTGCTTGCGTGTTTGTTGGTGTTTTAATTTTATAACCGTTACCGAGTACTTCGTGTATCAATGCATTCGCTGTTGAATCGTTACAAAGACACTCGTCAGTCGTACAAAATTTGAAATTAATCCTGCAGGGGGAGTTTTCGTTTTTGTCCTGCAAGAAACGCAACTCTTTTGCGCGACACATGGCCGACTGAGAGCAGGGCGGCCAAGGTGGAAATTAAATAATACGCCATTCTGGACAACGCTAAGTGCCGATTATAAGGAAGACTGCTGACTAAATCGTTGTAGTTCGGGAATAAACGGTTTTGAGAACAGCGATTTTTTTTTTTTGGGGGGGGGGGGGTGAATAATTCCTGGCTTAGAAGTGTCGTGACGAGGGTGAAGTTATTTTTCCTTGGGGATTATATGTCACTGGAGACGCAGCTTGGAATTTTTAACAGAAAATTTATTGATTAGGGTGTAAGTTGAAGCAGCAGTGCTTTTTGATCTGTTGCTGTAGCCTTTTTTTCGGGCCACAGCTGGGGGCGAGATATTGAATTTTGGAGTCCAGCAAGGATTTCGGAGTGCGCACGTGTGTACATTACAGCGACCGGCTGGGATGGAGGAAGGGGTAGGTGGAAGAGAGAATGGGAGAAAGGGAAGTTGGGGAGAGAGGAAGCGATGAAAACTCAATCTACCTGAAGATGAAACAGACATCCACACAGGTGCGCGTAGACAGGCAGACAGGATAGGACATCTTGTACGGATAAGAACGATAACCGGGATTCGTTGGATGTTGTAACAATGGCATGCACATCGACAACTCAGTCGGTGCGCACGTGTCCCGCTCGTTCCTTTCACTGGTGGGAGGAGCCGCGGCGAGCCTTTCAGGCGACTCACATAACTGCCCGATCAATGTGCACAAAGGTGGGAACCTTCGCAAGGCCGGACAGTCTTTACATTTTACCTGTGCCGTACCGGCGCTAAGGCAAGCAGCACCCCTCCCCAACACACACACACACACACACACAAATACCATCCCCACCCCCACCTTCCCAGTCTGCGTTCGGACGTTTTGTGCGGCAACGCGCGGAGGACGTGGGGCAGGCGGGGTGAACTTGTGAAGGATTACGCTAGTTACTAGGTGTTTCCAGCGAAGCCTGCTACCTGTGGACAAAAGAAATTTTCTTGGCTTTGTGAACCAACTGGACACAAGGGGAGTTACCCAGAGCTTCTGTTGACAATAATGCGTGGCCGGGTCTGGCAAGGCTAACGGTCACTTGCGAGTGCAAGAACACCTGTCGTCTTTTTTCAGCCGGTTGGCTTCCACATACCAGGAAAGACCTTTACGTTGAAATGCAACGGAAGACGGAGCCCAGTAGGCGGGGTGTTCAGCTGTGCGTGTATTGATAAAGTGAAACTCAAATGTCTTTTCGTCTCTCAAGTCCAGGTTATTAACGCTGATGTTCGATCGCGGGACGTGCTCACAGGACTCCGCCAGGGACCGGAGAAGTTACTTTTTCCCAGTATTAGCTCTTGTTGTATCTGAAATTCTGTGTCTAGTGTGAAACGATTTAAGATCATACTGTAATTATCAGCCATCCTGCGAACATCCGGTTACTCAGTTTTTTAAAACTAGTTTTTCTTGTGATGACAAGTGTTCTGTTTTTGACGAGCACACCATCTTGCTCAGATAGCTGTGCCTAGCCGAAGGGCGGCGTGGGAAGTTCTTGTGGTGTGTATAGATCTTCGCTGTAGTCAGCTTAAATTGGCATTGTTTGATGCTCGACTCAGATATGAGGACAGGAACACACATCAGAGATAACGCTTGGGCATCCGCCTTGAGTTCGATCGCATGCATCTTGAGCAAGTAGGGACCGCGAAGTGAGAGGGAGATCGAGAAGAGGCCCGGCCTGCATGTTTCTTTGCTGTCCTCACTGACAGCTGGATTAGCGGAGCTCTGTCTTCATATGTTTTTCTGGAAACATCACACGTGCGAGGGGATGGATATTATAGAAGCAGACTACAAAGGCCCCGACGTGACTTACCTGTGGGCGTGCCAGGATGAGGTAAGAATACTAATAGGAGTGTGGGAACGCAAAAGTGTTGCTAATAAAGCGAGCAGTGCAGTGTCAGGTTGCAACCTAATCACATGCTGACCTTTTCTTTCGAGAAGTATTCGCAAATCCAGGTACTAAAAAAAAGAAAAAAAAAACTGTTATGGTTCAATGGCTATATTAAGTCGCTGGCTAGGCTACCTACACCGGCTAGACCAGGCTTACGCGATTATATAGTTATTAAGAAAACCGAAAAGGTTACAGCACGCTTGCACTTAGGAAAATATTTGATGTTTATGCCTTGCCTACATGCTGATGTTCATTCGTGGCGTTTAAAATAAAGCCTGGAAGTGAACAAGTCTCAGCGGCGGACCAAAGTGTTCACAAAAGAGATACACGTCACCTACCGGCTAACCGCACCATGACTTTCGAAGGTTATCAATGTGCTGTCTCTCTCTCTCCTGGCTGGCCCCCTAAACCTTCCCGCACTCTTTCACACTCCTGGGGTGGGGTGGGTGCTTGTGTACTTTCCGTGACCTCATGCATGATGTACACGAGGACATAACATGCGCGCATGTGCATGTAGCATGGCAAGGTACACGCATTGTGTCGTGCAGCAAACAATACCACGGCAGGAAACACGTGAGTGTGCTTCGATCGGGGCGAACTGTGAACAAGTCACTCAATATTTCAACCTAATGCACAAGACGCTAGCTTACGGCTCGTGCACCTAACTGCGGCCCCTCCCCGTCCCCCCCCCCCGTCCCACTCGTAACCGTGTACGCTGCTGCAGGCCATTCCGTTCGGCGAGCGAGCGGATGAGGACATAAAGCGAACCGAGCTCCGTATGCTTACGAATATGGGCGGCCATTGTCACGAATGTGGCACGCCACCCCACGTTCCCCAGGTGAACGGGGCCTTTCGCCTGAGCAAAATTCTGATGATGACCGGGAAAAATAAGTTTAACCGCTGATGTCGCGTGGTTGCTGCTTCACGAAATGTTGATGGCGTTGTTGTTGTTGTTGTTGTTGTTGTTGTTGTTGTTGTTGTTGTTGTTGTTGTTGGTGGTGGTGGTGGTGGTGGTGGTGGTGGTGGTGGTGGTGGTGTCTGTTTTTTAAGAAGTGAAGCTCAGGCTGAGCTTAAAACAGATGTTCTCTTACTTAATCAATGTAGGTTCGTTTTGTTCTTGAAGATCGCCTTTGAGACTGTCAAATGACGAGGTAAAAGAGGAATTCATAGGTTTTTAGACGAAGGAGAACTTTGCAGAAGTGAGCAGCAGTCCCGTTAAAAACTTTGCCCTAACTGTGGAAAACGCAGTGTGTTCGTCAAAGTACAGAAACTGATAAAGACACTATTTTATGGTGTAAATGGACACGGATGATTTAGGCAGTAAACGTTTGTTGTTCGTGTATGTGTGCACCACACCGCGAACACTGACCTAACGAAAGCGTCTGACTGCTGTTGTCACCGAATTAATCTGCGATCTCTTGATCACAGTCTGCTTTTCTTTTGGTCACCATAGGGAAATCTGGCTGTACACAACCCCGAGGCTTCCCCCCAGCGCCGTTATTACCAATGTTGCCGTCCTCATTTTGCCATCATTCTTGAAGGCTTTTAGCCGGCGACGGAGGTCAGGATAGATAGGGAAAGGAATCCAAGAGATATTGTCCGTTTTGTAGGAAGCTGTCGTGTTTACCCGATCTCGTCTTCCTTGAACCCCGAGCTGTGAGCAACATTTCAGCAAGTGTTTGCCGCATTCCATCTAGGAAGTCGTCTCAGCCAGTCTCGGGAATGTTCGTGTGTCGCGCTCCTCTGTCCGTTTGCCTGGGACATCGCATTTCTGGAAGCCGCCACTCTGACGTCAGCGTTCCAACTGCCTGCGCCGACGGGCCGACAGGGTTCTGCACGGGGCCAGACCTCAAGGTCAGCACAGCTGGTGACGCAAGCTCAAGGTCGTGTGCTTGGGCAAGAATCCCTTTTGTACTGCTTTGGCAGATGAGCGTGGCATGAGGCAGGTATTTGCAGAGCCCCAGGTGCATTGGCGTAGGGTTTGTTTCTTGGACCTGCCTTGCTTTTATCTGCGCTTTACCTGCATATGTTTGCAGATCTCTTTAACGTTAACGATATAGCTGATGGTGTTGCAGTTAGCGTTTCATTCTTAAATTGAGTAACATTAAATAATTCTTACTAACACTGAAGTCTTCCAAAAATAATCGCCTACGCAGAACTACCGAGATGTAGTTTGTTTTTATAACACCTGCCACAAGGACTTCAGCTGGCAGGCAGTTGGGCTGCGAACAACTCGAAACTCGCTACGGCGTGTCGACGATTCGCACGGGACAGCTAGATATGGGCAGGACAGGTAGGAGCAGACAGGACAGGTAGGAGCATGCAGAAGGAAACACAGTCGTGTAGGCCTCCTTGCCAGTGCTGCCTGTCTTGTAAGAATAACACCCGAAGGCGCATTTATTATTTGCGATGGCGCTTAAGGTGCAGGCTGCCTTGTAGGATTAAAAGACGGAGTGCGCACTCCTAGTTAACACTCAGGCTTTTCCTTGTGCGCTGTCTTCAGGAAGAGACAATTAACGATATGGGAGAACTCCGTTTGAATAAAGACAACGATCTTCGGCGAGCTGCATTGTAGGGAATGCCAGAATCTTAACAAGAGAGTATCTCTGGTCCCGCAAAGCAAAGAGTTGACAGAAGGGAAGCAGACGTGGAACGCAGAAAGGACAACAACAAGGCCAATCAGAGAGTGTTTGGAAGACACGTGGGGAGGCACAGGCAGTACTGATGGGAGGGGGCGGAAGGAAGGGGACATATTCAGTTGTTTCTCGTAATAATACAGTTGCCAGGCATCTATCGAACCGCAAAAACTCCAAACGGGGATGTTGGGATGCACGCATGGCGCATTTAAGAGCCACATAGTAGTATTTGCAGCCAGAAAAGCCAGACGTTTTATCTCGTGGATAACTGTCACGTTATTTAGCATTGGACTGTTGCCTAGATCAGTCTTTTTGGACATTGGAAGGTAAAACGCCTTTCTTAACCGTACAAAGGTACGCTCATTCTTACGGTGACCAAGTTCGGCAAAACAGTGCACGCAATTGTCCGTTCAAGAAAGGAGTTTTTAAGACAGTGTGGATGAATTGATGCGAACATACATGTCTTTTCAGCTTTTTTCCTTCCCTGTAATGTCTGGACATGTTTTTGATGCAGCCTTCGAATGGGTCTCTGCCTTTATAAAAAAAACTTTGTTATTTCTCTTTATAGTTTTTCGGTTAGTTTCTCCGCAAAAAAGGGGTCGGTTTTTTTTTTGGTATTCGCGTTTATTTCTAAAGATGCACTTTTCTGCATTCTACTCTTTTTATTTTTCTTCCGAACGGAGGTATTTTTGTCACTGCTGCGTACCGACCTCATGTTGCCCGTGCAAGATCTTTCATCCTATGAAGGATTGATAAAGAGCACCGGATAGAGAGGCGGAAAAAAGTGGAGCGATTTTGTTTCGGAGAATCAATAGCAAACTGTGCAGGCAAGAACCTGAATGGTTTGCAGAGGACCTGTGCGCGATGAGCGAACTGGTGGCTCTCTCTTTCCGCCCGTCCGTTCGTCCATCTCTGCCTGCCTGCCCGCCTTCCTGAAAATCTGTCTGCTTTATTGGGGGTGCCTCTGTATACACAAAGACGTGTTCTATAAGTAGGTCTCCGTGAATTTGTCACATTTCAGCCTGCTTACATTATTTTTCTGAGAGTTGCCTTGTATGTTTGCTAACCAGACGTGCATTTTCTTCAGCGTACAAAGACTCTGAGGCAATGGGTTGTGTTTTCGTGTTGCATTCACACCAGCTTGTCAAAGAATGTTAATGTGTTTTGGACATGTACAGCTTGTGTCATACAGCCCTGACATCGGAACAAGTTTGCCTGTATTCGCGAGGGCTAGCTGAAAAATAACTTTTTCTGTCTCTGCACCGTTACAGTTTGTAGCTCTGTGAGTGAGGTTATAAGTGGTTATCCTCAATTTCATGGTTTATGTAATCGATGTTAAAGTTTTGTCCTTATATCAACATTCGATTCTGAAAAATAATTATACAGTATCTTATCTTTGGCAACGGAGAGAATAACATTACCACCGACATCTATATTGTTTCTTATCAAATATTCTTTTTATATCCGGCTTCTAAAAACCAGGCTAGCTTGATTTTTTTTCTCCCGCTGCTTTGGGAGATAGGACAAAACTTGAAAAGAAAGCCCAAATTTAATTCCCGTCTCGTGTAATTTGTATACGACAGATCAGCCTTAGATTCGAGTCAGAGAAAATGTTATCAACAGAGGGAACGGTCTACAGGGAGAGAACCGTGTTCAGGTTGTCTGCCCGTGTTTACAATATGACGGAGCTCTTTGTGGAAGATTCGCTGATCTGTATCGGGGCAACTCGCAAATTGGGTTTTCCACATCCTAAAAGAATAGAACCATAAGAGATTCTTCGTTCCTTAGTTCGTCTACCTGCTCTCTCGCTCATTTTTTTTCTTTCGTCATATATTCATTTCTTCTTTATTCGTTTTTTCTTCTTGTGTAAATTTCGCCCGTCTTTTGTTGAATTGGCTTGCTTTGAAGTCCATCAGTTACTTTCCTTGGAGTCGATATTACCTTTTTTTCATTCGTAACGATAAGTACAAATGGTTGCATGTATACTTTCATGCACGCAATAACACATACACGTAAACACCGTTTTGCATTACACGCCACAACAGGTTACTAACGGCGTTCTTCGTAAGACTTCGCGTCTGCATTAACCTCTTTGGCAGGTCAAGGCAGAACACGTGTCATACGTCTGACATCAGTAAGCTTTCTCGTCGTTTTGCACACGTTCTGAAAGCCCTTTAAAATATTTGACTTCATAGCCAACGCCTTTTAGAACGATGGAAATGGCTGTTTCTGGAGGTGCACTGCCACGAGGACACTTTAAAAATTACTTTCTCCTACTATTGACATTTACCATCTGTAATTCATTATGAAGAACCTTCCTTCCTTCCTTGAGTAGGAATGTTGTTAATCTGGGTCCATTCCACCTTTCTTCCCCATGTGGCGCTACTCTGTGTGTGACGGAGTAATGGAGGATGTGTGCGTGTATGTGAGGAGAGAGATTGTGTGTGAATGCGTGCGTGCGTGGGTTTCCCAAATGATTTCTTTGGCTTCAGTCTGTACAGTCCGGAGAAGAGAAACATTGCTGATTAGATGATGATTACGTTAGTGCCGTGGTTCTGGAGAAACCTTTGTACCGCTCTTATCTATCCCTACTCGCCATACCCCCACCCACCCACTTGTACACCACGCGTTCCACTCCTTTCACTCACAGACGGATATGCACATTACAACACGAATGAAGCCTTGGCCCTCGTTGTCTCGGTGCACGGTGAGGGAAGAACTCGCCAATGACAGGAGAAATGTAAAAACGTTAAACACAAGATATCCGAAAAAAATGAAGTCCACTAAATAACGCAAAAGGTTCGTCAAATAGGGCTTCTTTTTTCCTCTGACAGTATACCTCTGGCTACATTAAGCTCGCGCATGCGCGCATATATGTGACTGGCAGGGAGGGGAGCCAACATAGATATTTTACCTCGTTATTGGCGCTACGCGTTTTGTTCGCACTGTTTGCTTTACAGCCATAGCACTTGTTGAGGTTTGTTGACAAGGGTGCGCACGCAGATATGAACATGAAAGCTGTCCGTTACAGCGGGCCGTGCCGGCCAGGCAGCCAGAGTGCAGGACGTGGGCTGCGCATTCTCGGACATGCTACATTTGTTTGCTTATGGTTAGGGTGAGCAAATAATAACTGGATGCTTTTAGTAGTGAGCGAAAAGCACCTGTGTGCACGTGGAGGTCACGAGGATATAGCGGAGTGCTCACTGTCAGGGGTCATCACGTAACAGCTGGCGCACATGTTGCGTGTGTGTGGTGGTGGTGTGTGTGTGTTTGGGGGGGGGGGTCATCAAACAATCATCTGTGATCTCGGCAATATATTTTCTCGACGTTTCGATTGGTATTTAAATGTATTTAAAAACAATCTGCTGCAGTCCTTTTTTTTTTTGTCACCTCACGTTATGTCTCCTAACCCCTTACCGATAAACTCTGGTCGTTTTAAACTCTGGTCGTTTAAAAGAAAGGGATGGCAGATCTTTTTTGAAGATCTGCCACGTTCCTTACTTTCGACTCTCTCTTTGCTACGTGTATGGGTACGATAGGGTCCCTTGATTGCATACGTCAGCATAC
>SMGT01016652.1:430371-442533 GCA_004794575.1 Lanistes nyassanus | reverse complement strand
CCCGACAGACAGACAGACAGGAAAACTGGTTGACCAGGTAAGCAAATACAAGCGCATGATGAAGCTAAGGACCGATCCAAGAGCCCGGGGAGCTGGTCGTGTTGTCCTTTTTGAGTTATAGGCTGTGGCCCTTTTAGCCTACTCGTTTATTGTCGCGCGCAGTCGCCCTCTTTTCTTGCCACGAGTTTTTCCCCCCTGAAATCCCTGTAGGGTGGTAAATTCGACTTGAGGTTTTCCCAGCTAGACAGCGTCTATTAAGGACAGAATTGGCCCAGAAACCTCGCTTTTTTCACCTTCGGATGGTTCGGTCCAATTCAGTGTGATCGCCAAGATTAAGGTCTGATGGAAACTGTCCAACCTGGAACACCTCTCGGGACCCGCCCTTCATGCCTCCTTCCCTCCATTTAGTCTACCCCCTAGCTGCTTGCACGTTGCTTATCCCCTGTGCATCCTCTTTCTGTACTCTCCCCCCCCCAACCCCTCCACTCCGCAACAGTCCTTGTATTTCTGAACAGTTTTTTTTCTTTAGAGCGACTTTTCAGTCACGAGTCGAATAACTACTTTAAAAAATATTCCTTCTCACCTGCGTTTCGTTATACAATAAAGGAATCTGCGATTCTGGAGTTCATGACGGTTTCATGATCGATAACTAATGAAAGATTGGCATGATAAAGATATTACTGGGATGGAAACAAACGGACAGAAGTCTGGCATGATGAAGTAGGGGCGTGATACCGCGTTTTGATAAGCGAGCATGTTACTTGGAAGACGATATCGAGGAAAGTTAGGTCCAAGATAAAGGCCCATTTACTAATTAAAGCCGCGCGTGGCTTTCCCTGGCCTGTGGACTTCTGGCAGCGGAGGGTGTGTAGGGGAAGGGGAAGGGGGGATTGCCGACTCAAGATTTTCGTTAAGGTTTCATTTCGTTCAGCGTTTAATGAGGAGGAAAACATGGCATATAATTTCCAAGACTCGTAGGCTTGTAGAAATAGTAGGCACAGCTTCGTCAGAAGAGTTATCAGCTGTGTTCTCTCTGGTCTTACTGGTTTGGTTTGGGATTTTTTGTTGTCGTTGTTGATTCTGGTGGGGTGGGGGGGGGGGCGGGGCATGGCCGCCACCGTCCTTTTGACCACTCCATATTCCCGCTCTGTTCCCTTACCACTTTAAACCTACCCCCTTGCTGCTCCTTAAGCTGAACTGTTTATGAGGGTTGGCTGAGTGCTCTCCACATTTGCTAAGAGCTCTTAAACACTGGAGATATTTAAGGAAGTGAGAGGAAGGAAGGTAATGGGAAATTAATCTGAGTGTAATGTCGGTGGATGGCTACTTTTTCCGTTCCCCACCGACTCTGTGAGTCGGGAACACGAATTTCGCGCCTCTTCTGCCTGATGTGCACTAAGGCAGGGGACTGTTTTGACAGCCCGACTTTGCTTACGCAGCCACATCCTCCGGGATGGAGGGTGGGGGCAAAATAATATGTGGTGTTTTTCCTGGTATTAGCAGTGGCCTGTCTTTTGTTTTTTTGTTTTTTGTTTGTGCCCAGCACGACATTCTCACAGCAGCCTCTAGCTTCCGAAAGTCAGTCTGCGCCACATAGCTTGCGGTTTAAAGGACGCGCCAAATCCAATACTTATATCAGGAGTTTTCTCCCCCTGTTTGGCTTCCTTCCCTTACCCCTCCCACCTTCCCTTTGTTCTCATCTTTTGTTTTTTCGACAAGTAATTTTGGTTGGGCTTTTTGTTCTTGACCGTTTTTGTTCCTTTTCGGGGGCACAAAGCCGATGTTTCAAAACATTTTTTTCAGTATTGACATAAATGTTTTTAAAGTCGCTGATTTGCGTTTATTTAGCTCTTTCTGTCTTCTCCTTCGGTATTTGCACGTTGTTCCCCCTACTACTTCCTCCCTGCTCTCCTTGCCTGTCCGTATTCGTGATGAACTCACGCTGTGTAATTCTTATTCCCGTCTTTCCACATCTCTTGTTCTTTTCCTTCTGCCTCGATCTCTCTATCCCTTTTGGTCCAAAACTATGTCTGTCTCTACGTCTTCTCTCACTCGCATGTGCCTGCACATGATGGATTTTTTTCTGGTCAGTTCTTTCCGAGACAAGCGGATAAACTTGTCAAGATATTGGAAGAAACGCTACAGAGAGACACACATCCCGATAGGAGAGACAAAGACGCTGTGGCAGAAAACAGGGGGAGGGTTGAATGAGGGGAGATGGTTCCACGCAGCAGCGGCTGCGGCACGAAAGCAATATGGTCTGCGGGGACCGTACGTGATCATTCCTTTTGTGCCTCGGCCAAGATGGAGGGCAAAGCCTGTGGAAAGTGGAGGCCAGGCACAGAGCAGGATACTGGAGCCGTTCTGTTCCGAGGGCGATATTGTATGTTGCAGAAGCCCCCATCCAAAACCATCATTTCCTTAAGCCTCGGTGTCGTCTGCATGTGCATCTGCGGCTAGCTCTTCCGGTTCACATTGCGCGTGTCACGTGCGGGTGCTTTTGCGTGTTTACTCGCGACTGAGTGACGACGGATGCAGAAACCCGCGCCTGGAATCCAAATCATAACAGCACAAGGAGGTTAGGGCAAGCACGGTAGAGGAAGCAGCTTCCACAGGATGCACCGAGTCGTTTTAAGACAGTATGAGGTGATCTACTGTCCCCAGCCTACACTTGTATATTTTAATGTGACGACAACATGTTGTGATCTGCTTACTGTAGAGTGAGAATTCTCAATAAAATCACCTTAGGTCCTTTTTTTACATTACTTTTACATATCTTCCGACGGTCTAAAAACATTCAGTTCCAAACCATTTTGTGGATCTGCAATATTGGTAGATATTCACCCAAGGCTTATTTAACTGTAATCTGGGCGTCTCCAAAATCAGTTGTCTCTTCCATCTAAGTCTGTGTCTGTGTCTAGACGTCGCAAGGAATATCAAGCTTCACGTTTTTGTCATTAAGAGATGTAACCAGGTCCTCCCCTCTTCCCAGGTCCCATTCTTCCCCACTTTTGTTTCTTTCGGTAGGATTTAACTCTTGTATAGTTAAACTCATGCTGACTTCCACAAAATGACCGAATACCGGAATCGCTCTAATGCGATACGTATTTTTTAACTGCTTACTGCACCTACACACACACACACACAGTCATAGTCACTTCAGTGTTTGAATACATTTACGTCATCAGTGCTGTTAATCTACCCAGTTCTAGACCTGGAAATACCCACGAAGTAGTCGTAAGAATGCAATAATGTGGTGTCACAGTTTGACCTTTCTGTTCCCTAGTGATGGAGATCTTCTGTATTAACGAGGGGAAAATGAGTTATTCGCTCAGTACTGTAACACTATAGTAGGCTACTCGCCGAGAGACGAGGATCCCTTTCTCATTCGGTTTGGCCTATAAACAGCTTGTACGGCGTTTAGCGTTCGCGACTGGCATCTGGTAGTAGAGCCTGAGTACTGCTCTGACTACTCAAGCACCTAATAACGGCGTGGAGCCTTCCGGCCTTGCATGTGGTGATCGGATCGCTGACAATTTGTGGCGGAGCGCGCTTCTATACCTAGTACCGTTGAAGATTCCAGAACAGCTTGGGAATGATTTGTGTTGCATAGGCGCTCCCTTCCTTCCCCTTTTTGGCAGCTTCGGTCCATTCCCTTTTCTCGTCCCCGCTTCATTTCTTTTGCTCGCTCGTGTCAGCTCTTGTTTTCAAAATGTCAGACACAGGGTTACAATCGATAGATACTACGCACACACATTCTACCCCCACCCCCACCCCGACCAGCAGACTGTCTCTGTCTTACCCGACACGAATATAAATATGTCGTCTGCTGTTGAGTGGCGCGATTTGAAAGTAACCGGTTCACACCCTTGGCTCCCATTGGCTCGAATGCACTTTCTGCGTATTTGTTCAGTCTGGTACGTCGGCTGCCTCGCTCTGGCATTAGTCTCGCTACCTGTCATCATTTTTTTTATCAGTGCGCGAAAATGTCTGTATTTATATTTCACAAAGAGATAATGCCTTACATTTCGCGTGAATCCCACTTTTAGCGTTTACGCCAGTTTCGGCATATGCGCGCGCTTGCTTGCTGCCTGAAAAAAAAAACGTTATTCATGCAGCACAGGACTAGTTGGCTGCAGGCTAATCGTATTCTGTAAACTTCTGACGTTTTCGGAGCTTGTCTTTAAACAACGGAAAGCTCGAGATGTCCAAAGGAGATAGACCAGCTGAGTAGCGTGTTAGTGTCTCATTATAGCGCAGAAATCGATAGACATAATCAGTCAGAGATATCAGCTTCAGTCTTTACTCCGCCGGTCACCAGAGTTCCTGCACAGTGACAGGCAAAGGGTTAGGTAGTAGCAGAACCGCATTGTCAGAGGCGTATGAGTTTTTTCGTCAACACTCCCCCCATCCCTCAATCCCCTCCGCTGGAATCGAGTAAAGACCGATGTTTAGAAGTCTTGGCGTCTGTTGAACGAGTGGAGAGAGCCAGGGAGTTGGCGGAAGGTGGGGAGGGCTGGTGCGGCCTGATGTCGGCTAATACGTCAAGGATGTTTCATGGGAATCCCTCACGTGAGGTCATGTGGAAAACGTTTGATCTTTATTTTATGAGTGTGATGTCCGTTCTTGCGTCCACTATTGTCAGTGTCAAAAAAAAAGTCAAAACGAGTTTCTTCCCCTGACTTCAACAGTCAGCTTACAGTTTGGTGTAGAGTAGTCTCTTGGGGCTCATTATATCTAAACAATAAACGCACTCCCGGGCATTCCAAGGTTTACTTTCCAAGTGCTGCATATTAGAGTTGCCGGTACGTACCGAAATACCGGTAAATACCGGTACAGTCTTAAACGGTACAGTATACCGGTAAGGGTCTTCGTAGCAGTATATACCGCAAGGGAAAAAATCAGGTTAATAATAGATAATATTTATTAATTAAAACACAGCTAGTGCTCTGAAACAATGATTACAATTATACGAGATATAATCCCTCACAGCAAATACGGCTACAGTTAATTGAATTGAATGTTAACACATTTGTGAGCAAGAAATTATCGAGAAGGCGGCAAAGACAGTTACAAATAATTCAATTGATTGTTAAAGGATTTGTAAGCATACAATTAGCGGGAAGGCGGTAACTGCCATATTAGCAGTTGAGCTCAACACGTCCGACGTAGACCATCGAACTTTTCACTAAAACTAATTGCGGGGATTTCAAGCAGTCCGATAACTTCTGTACAACGCAACAAAGTTGATTGCAGGTGAAGCTGACCCTTAAACAACCCTTTTATTTGGGTGAGCAGCTGCTGCATGGTGGATAAGGATTACAGACAAGCAGATAAGGACTAACATGAAAAACTAATCTTAACTGCAAATATAATTAACTGATGGCAGCAGTCCAGAAAGTAAGGAAAAAAGGAACTTTTAAATAAAATCGTATCAAATCCCAGTGATTAACATACATGAGTAAGTAGCTGTGAAAATAATGTGACACGATTGAGACGTTCTAAGTCTATTAGCTGCTTGGGAAAAGGGTAATTATTGGCACCATGTTAACAGCAAAGGGTTCCGGATTTTTTAAAAGTTCGCTATTGGACTCGGCCAAGTGACAAACTATAAGACACTTGGCTGCAGTTTGTTTTTATATAGACAAAGAAAAAAGTGTCTCTTCAGTTATTGTTATCTCCCTTGTATGCATGTTGTGTAGTTTGTTGTGTCGTTTTGAATTCTTCATGCCCCTCCGGGATTAAAAAATAACGCTTCTCTTGCTTTGATTTCGAAATAGTTGAATGCAATCGAGAAGCGTCTCGTTTATAGTAACCTTTTGGGTTTAAAAAAAAAACAAGGGTGACTTGAATATGAAAGAAAAGGTTGCTGTCTATCAGAGTTGTCATCAAATTAGCAGGTGACTACCGATACGGGCACGCACATCAGACGACACCATCCGATGCTTTTGTGTTCTACTTGTAAAAGTTTGCACACAATATTCAATTGTTTATTCGGTTTCCATCCTCTCTTTCCCTCTCATTTGCACGTGCACTCACAAGCACATCTTTAAACACACGCGGGCAGCGTTAAATATGCACTCGACGAAGGTTTTGCTTCTAAGAAACCCTGCTTGTTTGTACGTCCGTATACTGGTATATACAAGTATAGAATACGGGCACGGCAGTTAAATACTGTTATGCGTACCGGTATGGCTTTCCGTACCTATACCCACCTCTGCTGCACGTGCATCGTGTACATGTATACGCTGATCTGCTGACAGGCTACCTAACTAAGCTACAAGTCCACTTGCAGATATTCCTGAAAAATGGTTTGTTTTCTGGGCATTGTCACCAGCTAGAGGGAAGAGAGTCCCATAGAGCAGAACGATGCCAGAAGTGAGTGAAAACGTCCAGATCACGATTACAGCAAGCATGGCAGGCACGTCACAGATAAAGACACACACTATAGCAAAACTCCCTGGGATGCTGCTAAAGTTTTCAGAACCTGGCAGAGCTTGCGAGAAGATGACAGAAATGTCGGAAAAGCCATAATTAACTAGGGGGGAAAGTCTGACATAGAACCTATTTTACGGCTAATCTCATTCTGTCTAGTCGAATTTTTTCAAAGAGATTTTTCTTATTACTGTTGTTTTGTAAATGATCTTTTTAAATCGAGCTCTTCCGACATGCATAAGCATTCCAGAGGTGGATTGTACGGGCGCTAATTTACACACATAAATGTGCGCGTTAACTACACAGGAAAAGTAGTCCCTTCTACGAACGGAAAGAGCAGCTATGAACCCTTATGCCATCCACCGAAGAGATTTTTAGAAATCCATTGATTCCGAAGTTGCTAAGCCATCATTAAGATTTCTGGCAAATGTCATTTTGTTTGATGAATAGTCAAATCGTTACCTCCTCGTCTGGGCTCGCACTTTCACCCACGGCTTCTGTTTATCCAGTGCTGCAGAAAGAACGACGCATGCACGCGTCGACATGTGCACCGAGCAGCAAGTCCATAATTTAGTTCACCGAGGACTGAAATTAGCATGTATACATGCGGCTGCTGGCATGTAGACGCAGCCGGGTCTGTCTAAACAGAATCCCGGTTCCCATCCATGTTTTCCAGACATTATCATTGTAGTGTCGACCCGAAAATGGCGTTTATTTTTTTCCCCCCCGCTTAGGTCGGGAGGCAGCTTTTCCCGCAGACACATAAGCAAGCAATTCTTGTATTTGCCCGGTCATGTAGAAGGGATGTCGATAGAGATGGTTGCCATGGATATGCGGGTTTGCGGATGGAACGCCTAGTTTACTTTGTCATCGCCGTCCTT
This sequence comes from Lanistes nyassanus, assembly GCA_004794575.1. Classification (NCBI taxonomy): domain Eukaryota; kingdom Metazoa; phylum Mollusca; class Gastropoda; order Architaenioglossa; family Ampullariidae; genus Lanistes; species Lanistes nyassanus. The sequence goes on along the minus strand of SMGT01016652.1, from coordinate 435,217 downwards.
TCTTCTGCCGCCGATGCGCCGTCGCCCTGTGAGGGAAAGAGAGACACACCCAAGTGATGTTTGTGATGTACGAAATCTTTCCCAGGGCGTACTTTCATCAAGGTCTGTCGCACCACGAGCTCTCTTGGCTGCAGAGATTTGTAGGAAGAAAGCATGTACGGGACAGCGTCTCTGCCTGCCTGCGTCATTTTTGCCACGTGCAAACGTGGTAACACATTTTGAAAATTGACAAACGCATAGAATTTTATGGATAGCACGTAATATGTTTTGCCTGCCATGTGGCAATGTCCAGGGTTTTGCTGTGCTCGCAGACGCGCATACCACGTCCGTGCTTTCGTGGTTGGGTGGGGTGTGGAAACGGGGGACGGGGGGCGGGAAGTAGGCACAACAACCAGCCAACCCTATCTTTAAGGTGTGCTGAGGTGTGGTTATGGCTCGGTGTTTTAAAAGATAACAAAACCACTTATGCAACCTCTGCCCTTACATTACTGCGGTCACCGAAGACATAAACTAGAGGTGTGTCTAGCTAAACCTCTTGTTTCCCAAGCAAATCCCACAGGACTCCTTTTATGTTATTGTTATAAGTACTATTTTTACTTTGATTTTATTTATTATGTTTGTCATCGGGTCTTGTGCGTCTTTTCGTCTTTAGTTTTCGCTCGCGTCTGAAGCTATGTATGACTACATCAGCGTTTGCGTGTCAGTCGTTAATTATTCGAACTTATCGAGAAAACATCTTGCCTTTTCTTGTAGGTTTCCTTGCTTCAACGTAGTCAAACCTATTTTTTTATTTAATTATATTCATCTGTTAGCTTGTCATCACTTCAGAACGGACCTGTTGTCGCATCAATATATCTTCCTAACATGCAAAGCGATGTGGTCCGATGATGTGAAACTATCAACCTGCTATAAGCAGGACACCGCTGGAGTTATTAGTTAATGAGGTCTGAGTATGGCCGTGTGGAATGCTTGAATGTACAGGTGTGGGTGGGAATTACAGCAAAGATTATATCCTACTACTAAGATAATCGACTGTCTTCATACTGTGTTAAATAGTCTGACTGTTAAGGGAAGTAACTGTACGATTTGTGGCCATATATCCCCTTTGTCGTCATGCTGCATAATTACGCATAATTTGCCTTATACAGACATTGTAATTTGTGTAGGAATGGCAACTCCTTTTGCAGGAAGAGTTATCCCGCACGACAGCTATTTCCCATAACAGTCTGACTATTGTTAAGGAAGCTGTCCGTCTTAGTAAGTAGTAATCTTTGATTACAGTGTCGCCTTATTGTTCTCTTTTTAAAGTCTTAGCTTGCTGCAGAAGAAAATCTCCATACTTCATGGTTATGCATTAGGGATGTATTGTGGAGCTTGGATGCACCGAACAAAGATTAACTTGCGGCGAGAAGTTTCAGAGAAGCTCCCACTATTGCCAAACAAAACGTGTGGTCCTGTGGCGTGGTCAGACACCCAGTGACGAGAGCTGCGGGACTTTCAAAACTGTGGGAAGTGAACAAGGCTGCAGAAATGCACGGTGCACAAACTCGCATGCATGCGCATAGACCCGGGGATGGGGCCGTACACGTCCACAGTCTCCGTTATGCGCGTGTTTGAACTTCGCTCTTTGGATGGGAATGTCACGCCGCGCACACGGGAGCTGAGCGGCAAATTCGATTCCTGGAGTAACGTCTGCAGACATTCCACAGCGCGATGACGCACGGACGGGGGCGAAAGTAAAAGCGAATCAATGGCAGATTGTTCACTTGCCTGCGTACCCGGCGCTCTCCAGACACTAGGATACACAATCGTATATAGGTGGGCCGGCAAGTCAGTATTCGCCATGGACCAGTCTCTTTACCTGCCGTGTTGCGGCGCTGACGGTCTGACTGAAAAAAAAAAACACGGCACGGACAGTATGTTTTTGATGTTGACGGTAAACTCTACACAGGTATGCATCAGTCAATCCGTACAAGTCTCCGGCTATTAATACGTGTATCCGTACATCTATACATTTATATTTATATAACACACATTACATACGTAACTGCGTACATATATACAGCACTCGAAAAGTAGAAGTGTGCTGAAGAATCTCAGAGTGGACAGGTGTGGCATGTTTTGTCCTTGGCATAGCCCTGGAACTGCAATTATACAAAACATCGATAAGCCTCCGTGTGATTTAGTCTGCGCCTACCTTAATGACGCCTTTGTTTCTCACAATTGTTTGGGGCGTCTACAAAATAACCCAGTGGTGTAGCTTTGTTTTTATTCGTGATTTTAAAGTGGGTAACGATATTTAATTTCCCACGTGGAGAGCTTTTCCATTTAGAAGGGAGTGCTTCATCGAAACGCAAAATTACATTTGCTAACTCTAGTACTGCTCATACCGTTGAAAACATACAGATTCTCTCTCTCTCTCTCTCTTTCTCGTAGTTTTGGCAGGGCGCTCACGGAAACAGGTAGTTGCCAAAGTGCTTAGCCTTGGTAGCTTCATCACTGCGTCTGCCCTACCCCTCCCTGGCCTGCTTTCAGTCTTCCCCCCTGTCACATCACTGCAGGAATGGAAGTCGGATCTTCCTGGTTACATGACCAGTCTAATGACGTCGAGCTTATCGCTCAGCCGCTGAAAGAAGCCCTTAAATGCCGAAGATCAACATCAGTTCAGTAGACAGTTCTCAATGCAGCATTTGAACCAGCTGCATTTTTAGTCCCACCCTCCCAGCCGAGAACCAGAAACTGCCGGCTTGTGATGTGCTCTTGTCTTTGTTGTGAAGGTCTTTTCAAGATAGGTTTAGATGTCTCCGTCGCGTGGATTTAATCCTTTCAGCTCGCGCGATGTCAAAGGAAAAAGACAAAAGGGGGGGGGGCCGCCCCCTCCAAAAAAAATCCCTAAGAAGACAAGGCTGAATGTCGTAAAAACACCAGCCGCCTAATGACAATTTATTTTTGGACTTTCTCGTCGTCTCTTGGGTAACAGGCATTATCCCGGTGGATAACGTGTAGACGCAGTCAGCCCTTGACTGACAGGAAGGCGGGCCACGGCTTGCTGTCCGGGGTGGTTGGCTTCTGCTGGCGGTGGCAGTGGCGGTGGCGGTGGCGGTGGCGGTGGCGGCAGCGAACGTGGAGGAGCAGGGGACGTTTAAGTTTTACGGAGGACGAATATCAACCTCAGAGGTACAGGTTGAGATCAGGATTTAGAGTTTACAGAAAGGACGAATATCAACCTCAGAGGTACAGGTTGAGATCAGGATTTAGAGTTTACAGAAAGGACGAATATCAACCTCAGAGGTACAGGTTGAAAATCTGCTGCATTTGAAAGTTCTGGTGTCGAAGAGAATTTAATATAATCTAGTATTGCCGTATTTGATCTTCAGATTTGCCGATGAAACAAAGAAATGTAATGTAAATGGAAAAGAGTTATGTCATCTTCAGATGAAGAAACTTACCTGACTAACCTGCCGAACACCTAAACGTGCCTGACGGACGATGACTAGAATGGAAACGGCGATGATGACGACGATAATGTTCTTGGTTGAAGAGTAGGGGCAGGAGGAGGAAGATGAGAAGAAAAGGAGTAGATCGAAGGACAGTCACTTAGGCCGATCGAAGTGTCCAAACCATCTTCACAGGGCACCAACAGTCCTCTGTGACGGTCGCTTCACGGCCAAGTGCGTGCAGTTACGAACGCAATAAACGTTAGTACCATCACCGGGCCAGGACCCTAGTCTGTCGGGCCAGACATGGGCAGCAGCGAGATTACAGCCCCTGCTTACAAGCACCGTCTGCTGATCGACCACAGGGGTCTCTGCAGCGGGGCCAAATTGGCGCCCGAATGAGCTTTTCAGACGTCCATTACTTGCGTCCGCCATACAGTTTACAACAACATGACGGCTCCGTCCGACCAGTCAGCCCGTTTCCGACGGATGCCGGGTGTAACCACATGGTCGTCGCAGGGCGCTTCGGCGAGTTTGATAGACACGAGGAGCGCGAGCGACGCTAGGCATCGAGGTCAAAACTCCTACATGCGAGTTGACGTCATTACCTCGCGTCCCTTGTGTTCCTCGGGTCCACCAAACTAGCCTCTGGTTTGTCTGAGAGGTGCAATAAAAGTCCGAAAGGTGGAGGGAAGGGCTTGTGTCCTACCTGGGCCGGCTTGCATGGGCGTTCGAATCTCCTGTCTATACGTAAACGTGAACGTCAAATACACAGGGCGATCGGGCATTACGACCCCTGTGAAGAGCCGAAACGAACGCTTATGCAACCTAACCCTGGCGTTTAAAAATGAAGACATCATTGCTACACGCCTCATTATCGAAGTGTCTCGCAATTCTGTGCCCAAAATGTGCACTTAGTTCGTGCATACTTCGTCGTGTATAAAGGCTCAGACCTGATTCCAAGTTTCTACTTATTTTTAAATATCAAAATTAGATCTTCACATCTCTGCTGTTACTGTTTTCGAGCCCGTATATCTTGTGACACTGGGAGGCTGGATCCAGACGTTCCATCGAGCGGTGGATCGAGTCTTAGATCTAAACAAAGAAGTGTACTGGATTTGTAACTACTGGAGTATCTCACGTATTAGAAAGTAGTTCAAAAGGTTTGGGGCAAAACCCGTTCAAAAAGATTGCCTGCTTCGGATTTATTGTTGTAGTTGATAAGGATTGCGATCTCATAGGAGGCTGGTTCTCCAATGACGCAGACCACTTACTGGGAAAAGCAAGGACATCAATGGATCATTTAGCCTGCCCTTGACTGGAAACTGGCGCATGAAAACCTGGATCATTAACTGGCGCATGAAAACCTGGATCATTTAGGGCTCTAATGAAAGAGTGCGGGGGGGGGG
>SMGT01016652.1:420217-430348 GCA_004794575.1 Lanistes nyassanus | reverse complement strand
GGGGGGGGTTGGAGAAGCGATCGAGGGTGGGGTGAAGAAGGTGACCTGGGTGGACTTCACCCTGGTCGGAGTGACAAGAGGTGACAAAATGAGACAGCTGCGACATGTAACCTGTATCGAGAAAACTGTCACTTCCGCTGGCACCTAATGAGTTCGCTCGATACACAGTTCGGGTTGACGCCAGAGAGACGAAAGAAGGCCGCTTTTCAGATTCACTTAAAGTGTTACGAACTGGTGGTTAGTCAAGAGCGGGGGCTGGATGGGGGATGACGCTTGGCGGATACTTTTTCGCATTAATTGCACCACTTTTCGCTTTATGCTGCTTGCGGCAGTTCGTGGACCAATCTCCTCCCCTTTTCCCATATCCCTCCCTCTCCATTTCATCTCTCCTGCGTCCTGCTTGTCGAGCACTGTTCCTCCCTTCTGCTTCCTCGCTCTGTCCTTGCAATCTCGCGCGAGGAGAGATGGATAGAGGGAGGTAGGAAATGAGGACAAGGAAAATAAGAAGGCAAAGATGGATTTGCACGAAGGAACGAGTGTGTTGAAAGAGCGGGATGAGCGAGGGAGAACAGAGAAAGAGACCCGGGCGGGTAAATGAAGAGAGTATTAAGGGGGAGGAGGGAGGGAGTCCGGGAAGTGTGGAGAGCAGCAGCATACTTGGAAGTATCTGGCAGCGACCTGTGGCGGGTTTCACAGGAGTTAGAAAAGCAAGCAGCTAGGCGCAAGGACTCGATCGAATCTAGGTCATTAGATGCGCCTACGACTGCTAACTGGCTCAAAATGGCAAACAAAACAAAGTGCATACTGCGGGTGTTGCCGTTTGTTGTTGTTGTTGTTTTGATATAGCAGATGACATGACAGTATATATATGTTATCCATGACGCTGGCAGTAACAAGAAACATCAGGCACCAACGTGGACAAATGAAAGAGATCACCAAATGAGGAAATACTGGCGCCACGTGTTAACACTTATGTCGGTCATTGATGCGAGATAACCCACTAACAGATCCATTTTACGAGGTATTCAGTGGCGCTATCCAAAACAAAATAATTTTCGCAGACTGTAAGCTGTGTTTATTACATGACTATTATTTCCTCAATTAGAACTTCTTCAAACTTGATGTAGCGTAAAATAAAAAGAATTATCGTCACTCCCAGCACCAAAACATGCACTGGCGATTGCATTGTGGCTGATGCGTAAGACCACCGTAAAGGGTGCTAGCTTCGCCACACTAGCTGCTTGTTTCGCTACACTAGCTGCTAGCTTCGCTACACTAGCTGCTAGCTTCGCTACACTAGCTGCTAGCTATTCTCGCTAGGTTCGCTACGCCTGTGGAACCCACCCCAGATGTATTAAAACTGGGAACGCGGCCAGGCTGTGCCAGCACGCGGTATCGACAGGACGGAGCTGGGCGCTTCTGGTCGTATTCCAGGTCACGTGTCCGGCTTTTGCTTGGGCATGCGCAGACCAACCTTTACCGCGACGGCTAACCTCTCTTTCATAGCATGGTGCACCAGACGTAATCTCATTTCGCTGATGCAATTTTGCACGCATCGAGAGGCGTTTAAGACTCCTGATGTTATGACGTTTCAAACGTTCCCCACCCCCCCTCAGGCACGCGACAGAAAAGAAACTGGTATTTTTCTCCCCATCTCTCTGATCGGATATGCCTTTAGCTGTTGACTTGGGATCACTTCAGTTACAGCGGCGATATTTAAAAATAGTATTATATAGCTTATCGTTAGCCTTTTAAAACCTCTTTAAACTAAGTGAAAGACATCACTTTTTTATAAAAAGGAGGTTAACTGTATCTTCATAAATTTTTTAGGTATCTTGTTTCACATACAATAAGCCAGAATTAATGGAGTTGATTTGGAGGCTTTTTTTGAAGTTGTAAAGTAGTCAATGCAGTAGAAATGTTGCCTTTGAACCAGCCATGTGAACATAAACATTGTGTGTAAGTAGAAAAATAAAGCTTGGAGTGCCAGAAAAATTGGTTTGCAAGGGCGTGTGGGAATTGAGAACGCCAGTTTCAGACGCGCGACCATTCCCTTACTTGTGAATCTGCTTGCTTGCACTCTTTTTGTAACTCGTGTGTAGAAGAACGGAGCCAATGCAGCGCGTGGCATTGCACAATCTAATTAGAACGCGCAGTGCGCAGCCTGCAAAGATTAATTCTCCTATTCCCATCCCACTTTCACCTCCACGTCTAAACTTGAAGCGAAAAGATGTAATGTTAGAGCCTGACAGTTTTTTTTTAATCTTTAAAATTCATTTTCATGCTTTCACAATACTTGGTCTTCTAAAAAGCGCATTGTGTCCGTGGTCACCACACACACACACAAGTCAAGTCTTGCTGTCGGGAATGATATTGCGAAAAAAACAAGGCACAACGAACAAAAGTGAAATAAATAGAACACATTAAATGTGACAGAGAGAGAGAACTCCTTACGATAAATAGACGCAAGATGGAATATAAAGATCATCATATTGACCTGGAACGGGTTGCATGAGCGATAGTATCTCCTATCGACCCGTAAATGTGCACGTAAACTGCACAGGGTGAACATGTCTTGCGACAGTCTTTATGACTGGAACGCTAGATAACAATTAATGATCGTACATCCCAGGCAAGACTAAAGACACATTAAGTTAAACAAATAAAGATTTTCTTTCTTGCTTTAGTTTGGTTTTTTATATCGTTGCGTTGAAAAAAAAACTCTAGTAAACGCATGGCAAACTTTGTAACAGAGACAATATTCACTGCAGTTGCATGGTCCCAGGGTGACTTTGAATAAACAGAAAACGACATCGGAAGAGGAGGCAGTTTTGGTGAGGACTTTGAGGATGATGAAGACACTGAGTGATGACAGCTGTGAGGGAAAGAGTCCTTCAGTTTGTTTTCTCCAGCACTGAGATCTTGTCAGTAGGAATGAAATGATTTGTTCTGGACAGAATATGAAGAAATGAAAGGGAGTGCGTCGACGAGTCTCGATTGTTTTCTCTCAGAAGCTGCCATGTCTCCCGGTTCTTAAACTGACGTCAGGATACGGTTTTGCGTAGTGACGCTGGTAGGACATGACAATAATGACATTTGTAAAGCTTGGTCCGTGATTAGTGAAAATCTGAACATTTGCACATGAGGTCGGTCAGTTACATACTTATACACAGGAGGTAGGTTAGTTACATGCATAAACACAAGGAGTTTGAAGTGTGGTATAGGCTGTCACACAATGCAATAATCAGCATCCGTAAAGCATACAATTGAAAGGAGAGTCCATAATTATAACAGTACTTGTGTTCGCATACACACCAACTCGATCTTACATATTTAGGCAGGGATAGACCAATTACATCCACCGAGAAAAAGGCCAGCTTAACAGATTTCTTACTTTCATTGCCTGATATATAAAGTTTGAAAGGCTATGTGGACTACTTGGACAGTTGTCAGACATAAGCACATAAAAACGGGAAAAGGACGGATTAACCCAGAACTTTGAGGGGATTTATTGCTTTCTGACAGTGGAATATTTTGGCTAGGAAAATAAAAATGTATTTCGGTAACATCTTTTCAGAAGGGGCAGTCAGGGCTGACACGAAGGTCTGTGCAGTACCTATAGTTTATGACATTTTAACGTGGTTATTCGAAGTCTGAATATGACAAAAGCATTTCTCAGACCTATGTGGTGTAGTTTTGTCAGAAATAAAGACTGAGAAAGGATACTTTTGAAGCGGATATAATGTGTGTGAGTTGTGCTATTCATAGAGAACTGCCGAGACCGTTGGCGAGACGTTATGTGAAGAAGAGATTATAGACCGGAAAAGTCCTTTTGATGGGGTGTTTGCAGTACATAAAAGTACTTCAGTACAACGTTGAAATCTAATTTGGGATGCACGTAAACATAGTGTATGTCTTTTTATCGTTATGTTTAAGACACATTTCCGGAGCGTTAATATGTTAAGCGCGTATCCACACAGACAGACTTTGATCGGCAAACTGAAAATCCTGCTGCAAACAATAGACATCTAAGGGCGATAATCCGTCCTAGATTTATGAACCTTGCCGACCTCATCATTTCCGGGGCTTTTCTGCCTGGGAGTAAATTTGTTATGATGAACTCCACGTGCCGCGCAGAATCTCGAGGGTCTGACAGTCATTTAAGAACTGCCACTCACAGGTGCGTAGTATTAACAGTTACAGGTGTAAAACTGCGGTAAAGGAATTTGGCAGCGAGCGTGCTGTCAGCGCTGACTGTTATGTGCAGGATGCAGGTCGGCCTGTGTGAGGCAGTGACTGGGTAACAGTCTGTCCTCTTTGAATACCTGGATAGCAGAAAAGCGTTGGTCGGTTAGGTTCGTCGAATAAACAGGATGTTTCAGCGCCTTTCGTGATTTGCAGGGCTGTCAGTTCGTCATGAAGGTCTATGTAATTGCAGGGCTGTCAGTTCGTCATGAAGGTCTATGTAATTGCAGGGCTGTCAGTTCGTCATGAAGGTCTATGTAATATAGTGTAAAAGTTATATAAGCGATATGTATTTGTGTTTATATACATCCGTGCTTGTATCTGTCTGCGCATTTACTACTTGGGAAAAATTGCGAAGAGCAGGACCTGTGTGAATCTTTATGAAAAACTGTCAAAGTGTTACTGGAACAGACGCTTCCTAGGGATAAGGCAAAAAAAAACCGTTTTGGTTAAGGTTAAATGGTCAGTAGCTCGGTATATACATATATATACTGCAGCTCTAATGGAACGAAAGGAAGATATCCACGTAGCCCCAGTGTGAAATTATGTCCCTTGAAATGGTTTTGTTTTGAACAGGTGACACATTTAGGATCGACAAGAAAAAAATAGGGTCGTACCCGTACCACATTTTTTTAGTCTAATTGGACTTCTATTAGCATAACCTGGCCGTATTTGTTTGTCTATATATATATATTTCGTCTGATTTAGAAAAGTCCTGAAATCTCACCTCCAGTCGGCACTAGAGGTGACAGTGCTGGTGACTGGGGGATGTAATGATGATAGCAGTCTTGGCGATGAAGATTACAACGAACAAGACCAGTGGAATGTTGGAAAAGAGTAATTGTCTTACAACTGGAATCGTTCGCTTTTAGGGAAAAAACCATGGGACGTTAATACATGGAGCTTTTTTGTGCCTTTTTCCGCATCCTACCTGACACGGGACGTTGACAGTTCACTCGAAAGGCGACGCCATTAGACTCAGCAAGCCTGCGGCTTATTGGAATATCCGGTCAAGCCTGGAACTCGATTTGTTGATGACGACCAAGCGGGACGACTGCGATTGTGCTGCTCGCCGGCTGACCCTCGCCCAGATTAATGTCCCCTGATTAAAAGCTTAGCCTGCGCCGTCACCGGCTTGCCTCTGGCGAGCTGGGGTCAAATATTGACATGGCTCATCTGCATGCCGGAAATGCAGTTGTGGTTGCGTTGGGATGGGCCATTACGAGGTTTGAATAGTTCCTGTCGATCAATAATTGCTTCCCCTTTCACGTGTGCTCCCTTAGGCAACTTTCAGTCCTAAGCTCGACCGAAAAGCCCGAATGGCAAAGTTTTTGCCCCTGTGGACACAACCAGTGTTCGCAATCGAAAATTGTCATTAATGGCGTCGTTATGTGCACAAAGATTCTGTCAAATGTAACAGTTTGGCCTATTTTAGAAAGGGAGCAAGAGAGAGCATTATTGACGATGCTGTATGGTACAAGCATAGTTGAAGAGTTGTTCTGGATAAAAGCTTTTGTCAGTAACTGGTCTTCACTGTCGAAAGAACGTTGAAATAGCTAGACGTTGTATACTGTGTTTCTTTTTGTTTGCTGTTGTGTCATAGTGTTGTCGTCGAATATAAATAACAAAGATGTCGGAGGCTAAAACTGATCGTCCATCCTTGTCTGTCTGTCTGTCTGATCACCCAGGAAAATCCCGTCATCTGTTCCTCCGTCCGCCGGCCTGTCCCAATACTCTGTCGGGGAACATGCTTCCGTTCCCCTTCCCTCACTCCCTCTCCTCTCGTCCCTCACCTTCTGTCAACCCTTCCAGGAAAAATGCGAGCTCATCTTGTATCGCCAATAGTTTCAAAACAACAGCATATCAAATAATGCAGAAAATTTCATTCAGTGTCGTGTATTCTCCTCCAAGTCTTCCTACACCATTCTGTGTAGTTAATCGAGGATCGTTTTGTATTTCCAGGTTCGAACCTTATTTGTCAGCGGCCTGCCGATGGACGCAAAACCCCGGGAGCTCTATCTTCTGTTCCGAGCATACAAAGTAAGTTGCAACTTTCTCTCTCTCTTCTCTCTCTCTCTCTTCCTCTCTCTCTCTCTCTCGATTTATCGCTGGGTCACGTGACTCGTTAGTGCACATATACCGGTGGGCGTTGCCACCGCTGTCGTCTTCCCAGTCGCCATCGCCATCTTTATTCTTCTTCGTCGACTTCGCCACCTTTGGAGTTATTTTCAGGTAGAGAAAAAACATCTTTTTATCATCATCGACATAGTCGTCGTTATCGTCATTATCATCATCAACAGCACAGGATCACAATGTTCTTCCTACTCCATCATCATCATCATCGTCGTCGTCGTCGTCGTCGCCGCCACACATGGCTTCATAGCCAGCAGTAGCAGGTCGTCGTATTGTTATTGTTTATATCCTTTTCTTTCCACCGACAAGACTAACCGCTACCAACGCACACAGGCGATATAATACAGGGGCGACACCTGCATTTGCCGTTAAATCCTTGTAATGACGCAAACGCATGATACTCACGGCTCATACAGTCAACGAAAACAACTTGTTTTCCGCGGAAAACAGTGGAGGCGACCCCCACTGTAGAACTCATCACTTTTGTCACATCGTAAGGAGGAGAAAATGTTTTGTTTCGTGCAGCCGCCTGCTGCCGCCAGTACACATGCACTGACTTTCCAGTGTGCCTTCGCGCAAGGTGATGTGTGACGTCACGACTTCAGCGGTAGCGAGTTGTTTACAATACAAAAAGTAGGTTTTTACCCACACTCTAACCCCACTCCTACCCAACAAACTCCTACACCTCCTCTACCCCCAACCTCATTCCCGTCCCTACCCCCACGCCGAACTAAAAATAAAAAGTAAAATAAGTAGGGTGGAAATGGAAATAAGGGAATCGAACCCCCGTGTTTTCGGCTATTAAGCCCAACATTTTTACCACACGGCTATCATCAACAACGGCAGAAGGTGCTTATTGTAATTATAAGAAGCTGCTCTCGCATCTTCCGCTGCTTTCTACCAGTCTGCAATTTTAGGGACGTCACAGTATTACACGAATCTTCGTCGATGTAGCCATCACCAGTTGGGGAGGTAACTGTTTCTGGTATGAATAGGTCGGTACCGCAAAAACCGTGACGTCACGCACAGTACACGAAAGTTCGTCGATTTAGCCATCACCCTTCGCGCAACAGGGAGCACACATGTTAGTTCGCGCGTGATACAGGCGTTTCCTCTTCGCCCAGGTACTTTGGCGGTCGTCTCCAGCAATCGGCTGAAGCTTTTGGCTTGTACGTTCGGTACGTTTGGCTTGTACGTTTTCTTGTACTGATGCCGCTTGTACAGCGTAACAATCCGGCGACACTGAGGTCATACGATGACGAATAATTCGAGTACGCGATTGGGTCCGCGGATGCCACTGCTGGGACAACAGGGACACGTCACCGATAATGACCAAAGGGAGCTCTAACTGCGCTTGACACCTACCCATCCCCTGTTCACTCATACCCACACGCGTGAAAATCAGACTGGCATTGAGAGAACCTGCCCGAGCAACTTGAGCTTTTAATTTTGGCGCTCACACGTAAGCCTGTGAAAGTGTAGATTCTGTGGCGGATTTGTAACGAACCATTCAATGTCAGAGACTGACAGTAAGCGATGATGTGCCGACATTGTGTGTTTGTGTGCGTGCGTGCGTGCGTGCATGCGTGTTCTGTGAAATCGCATCTTTGATAGGCTTACGTGTCTGGGTTGTAAGTTGCAAAGATTCTCATTTGTCAGGTCACTTGGTACGTTTTCTGTCGGTCTAGCTTTTCTGCTGTCACCCTCCACGCTATGCGCCGGGGTAGGGAACAAGGGTTTGAAGTCTAGAAAGATCGAGCAACGCCCGTCTTCGGCACTTCTTTCTGCGGTGACGTCACGGCTTTGTGGGCTGCTAACGTTCAGGGTCAGGGGTTAGGAACCTCACTGACGAGGTTTTTCTGCCTGAAATCATAGAACATAACGAAGAATAGTTGTGAATCAGTTTAGGCAAATATTGCAGTACTTTTATGACAGAGCTATTTGCCATGTGGGTTAGTTGTAAAGCGTACTTCTCCAAGATAACCGTAGGAAGCCACACAATTTTTTTTCAGTTATAGAGGCCATGGCGTCTTCTGATATCGCTGGCCGTCGGGAATAGGGTAGGAAGGTTAGGGTGCCTCTCTGGGCTCTCCGCTATCCTCCCACCTTCGCTTTTCTTGGTTTATTTCCTCCATTTGCTTTCACTCCTACCAAACGGACCGCAGCGATTTTCCAGGTTTTGACAACTGCGTTTCTGACGTTTCTATTATTGATGAAGGACATGCCATTCGACACAGAGGCCAGGAAGAAGGCAAAGACAGACGAGAGGGTGGGAAGGTGAGAGAGTTCCAGACGCTTTGTCTTGCTTTAAAACTGTAAGCCCTTTCGAAGATTCGAGTGCCAGTCCTGCCGACCCAGACCTAAACCTTTGAACGACAAACACGTTAAGTAATAGAGCTAAGGCAAAGTCTTTGGCAGTGTCTAAGTTTCGGCTTACGGTTAAGCTATTGGTTAGGGCGGTCGGCATCCGGAAGGTCCCCACAGGGCGCAAGTCCGGCTGCACAGAAAAAAAAATGGACGCACAGCCGAGGCCCGGACTGGAGAACGCTGAACCTGTGGATCACAAGACGCCGGCGAGAGAGCCGAGCTCTGCCAAGGGAGGCTATGCAAGCTTTGCGCTGTCGTCCCAGGATTCATTATTGATGAGTCCACTGGCTTAGAAAGCAAGCTTTGCTGTGATGACGTCATGGCACTGTTTTTTTTTCGCCCACCCGCGCAGTCATCTCTCTCTCTTCTCTGCCTGCTCTTCACTTTTTGTGCCTCGCTCCCCGTCCCTCCACACTCCTTTCCTCTCGCGCCGTGCTTCTTCCAACCGAATTCCCTCCCTTTTATCCTCTTTCACCGACTTCCCAATGCACCGACTACATTTAATAATTCAGAGAAGCTTGCCTGCCACTTGAGGAGGTGTTTCCCTTTAGATGTGTCCACGCCGATGAATGTTTCAACCATCTGAGGGAATTCAGGTATTCCAGACGCACACCGAACTTCTCCCAACATCATGAGGCTGTGTCAGTCATGCGCGCGTACCATGCATCTGACTGTTGCTGGCTGTTCTTTTCCTTCTTTCCGTCCTTCCTTCTTTTCTTTTCCTTTGCACACATTCACGCGTGGTGGTTTTTTTTTCCCTTCAGTCCATGTGGCTTAAACTCTTCTTTTTGAGGTGGGTGGATTGTGAGCAGAAGTTCCTGTCTAAGGCATCCCTCATCCCTTTCAATCCCCCGCAATAGTTCCAGTCGGTATAAAATAGATCTAATCAGTATAAAATCGAGCTTGGTGTTGATATCTAAACGAAAACGTTAAGCAATTAGCGACATTTGTGCATCAGGTAGTGCCAGTGTAAAAACAATGTTAAAGTTATTCACAGCACATCTGACTATAGCAGTTGCCAGTTTGTTATATGAATATCTAATCCATCATAATATGCCTATCAAGTCGACAGGACACAGAGCCATAAAAAATATTTGTAAAATGTCGATATGGTTTGGTGGGGGTTTGGTGGGGTTTTTTTTTGGGGGGGTGGGGGACGTTGTTTTTACGTACACTGCATGTGTGATTGAAGAATTTTACTGCTTTGGATGGCAGATGTAAATGACTCAACTATTTATAGTTAGTGTGTGCCATAAGACATGCATATAATCCGTTGTTACTGGACGGCAGTGTGTTATGCCACATGGGTTGTCCCAGGAATATATTTTCTAGAAGGAAAGACAGCAAATACGTACCCAGGCGTCAAATTCCCCATTGAAAAGCGGT
>SMGT01016652.1:380975-419494 GCA_004794575.1 Lanistes nyassanus | reverse complement strand
CAGCTATTGTTTTTTTGGAACCGATTTTATTGCAGTGTCCGTGAATAAAATGACTTTCACACACTTTTCACACACCATTGCTTTTTGTTCTCATATGCGAAGTCTTCGTCCGTCCCCTACCCTCGCCCCAATAGCTAGTTAAGAATGATATATCGCGATTAACAGTCCACTTGAACATACCGATTGTACAACGGACACTTTTGATCACAAAAAGGGGGAAATCACGTTCTAGAAAATCTACTGATACTATGTAGAGTCTACTTACCGTCAGCTTTTCAGTTCCTCAGGTTTCCAGATTTCGTTAGCCGGAAGTTCAGGGTTGGGCTAAGGAGGAAGCTCTGCATGAAGAGAAATGTTTCCCCTGTCAGATTAAATTCTAACGAGAACAAACCACCGTGATATCGGTGTACAGGGTGCTGCATGTGCACGTGGCTTTTTTTTTTTTTGGACACGGTCAGTCCAGATCCCTGCGAGGCGAGAACAAATGCTTAGCGTGTCAGAGAAGATTACGTTTAATCATGAGACATTATTGAGTTTTGGTTGCCTTTTGACACCTTTAAACGTTGAGGAGAGTGGAAATACTAGTGAGATTTCTGCGTTACCCAAGGCTAACTTGACGTACACAACAAACATACCGACATACTCGCGCGTACGCATTCATACCCACCTATGCACATACACGTGGTTGTGTACTGATGCACGTCCATTCACACTGTCACACAATGCATTACACTGTTACAGGATAATGCAGCAATCAACTTTGAATCATTAGCGCGTTGGGGTTTTTGGGTTGTTTATTTAGAGCGTTAAGCAGAGCATGAAAGGACATGTCGCGTGGGATGAAGAAACAGGGAACAGGCTCGAGGCACCTTCCTGACCTTTTGTATTTCAAGAGTTCAAGCTGCATTCGGGCCGTACAAGAGTTGCCGTTCTTGACACACTCTTGTTTCTTGCCTGCTTATCACAATCGATATCATTAATGTTTGCTTCGTTTTGTCTTTCTGTTGCCACGGTTCTTTTGTTTCATATTATCGGAAGCAGAGCGAGATGAATGCGTGCAAACTATACAACGACTGCCGCCTGGGGCCTACAGGTTGTTAACATCCTCCTGACCCCCGTGTACCTGGCTCTACAGGCCGGTTGAGCGACGGTTGAGTGGTTGTGCTGGTCCTGTTGTTGCGCGACGAGTGAAACAGCGAACAAACACGCGAGGAACGAAGCGAGCCGATCTTGAGAAGACAAAAGATGCGTAGAGGAGGTTTCTCGGGGCGACAGTACAGAAGCGGGGCGTAGTCTTACGTCATCGACCAAGATGGATGGCGAGGCAAGGGCCGCTACTGCGGTGCGGCGTGCAGCGTCGAGTGTCGTCAACGTCTCTTCCGCACGCACGCAACTTTTTGTAGGGGTGGCGGGGGAGGGGTTTGTGGCAGTGGGTAGGGGAGCAACGGGGGTGGTGGGGGCTTGTTTCCAAGCCGATTAGCTGGTTCTTCATAGATTTTGTTATAACTGGTGATTTGAAGACAGACGAGAGAGAAAGGAGAGGAGACAGCAGTGAAGGGCATGCGAAGGAATTTTTTTTTAATGTGGTGGCAGGTAGGGGTGCGGAGAGAGGGGGGGATGCATGTCGTGTCTGTGGAAGCCTCAACGAGGAGAGAGAAATGAGAGATGACCTGTAGGCGATGAAGGCCGATGAAGGGCCTCGGAACTGAGTTATGATGGACGGTCGCAGTGGGACCAGTAGCGTTGCCGTGACACGTGCACGACCTCTCCGCTTGCACGTCACGTGCTCACACACACACACACACAGACCCCGATCAGTGAGCGCCAGCACACACGCGCCATGCACGCACTGCTTATAGGAGGTGTACATCATCTCTCTATCTCTCTGTCTCTCTCTCTCTCAACACAGACACGCAGGCGTGGACTCACGCACATACATATCCGTGTGCAAACAAACTTGAAAGTTTCCCTACGAGGGATGGTTTTTGTCTACACACGCTCTCCCAGTATTGGAGCTGACAGGAACAAAAAGAGAAACACGGAGACAGATACAGAAAGCACAGACACTCCGTCTGTATGTTTGTGCATGAGAGAGAGAGAGAGAGGTGGCGCTTTATTGGCTGCAAGACTTCCGCGCAGATGCTCCGAAGCGTAAAACAGGATCAATATTGTGACAGAAGAGAAACGCTCGGCTGCTTAGTGCCTGCCGACCGACCGTAAAAGAATGGATTTCGGTATTACATGTGATTCCATTTCATATTTTTTCCCCTGTCCTTGGCAGTCGGAGATAGGCACTCGGCGGGCGCCAAGGGAGGGTAGTGTTTCAGCATTACTTCTTGGACTGTCCACCTCTCCACCTCTTGTCGAGTCTTTCTTACTGTAGGAGTTTTCAAAACGTTTTGTTGTTCTTCCCCTCTTCCCCTCATCCATCTGCTTACCCTCCTATTCCTCATCCTCTTGGTTTCTCTTTGTCTCCCATATGTCTGCACCAAAGGCAGGAAAGCAAACAGATGCCAGAGACTGTATAGTTGTTTATAGTCAACTTGTCAGAAGCTGCGTCCCTGCGGTGTACTGTGGTATAAACCACCGTACACTCGCTTAAGATGGTAGAGACGGCTTCGTCATTATCATCATTACGACGACCTGTACTGCTGTAGCCTTAGCTGCACCGCCACCACTGTGGTTGTCATCATTATCATCATCATCGTCATCGTCGATCATCAATCATCATCATCGCCAATACCACTATTTTGTTATGTGAAGGGAAAAGGCGCTTCTGTTCTTTTTTAACGAGTGTTCATTGTCAGCTTGCAGACGACATGAAACGATTTCATGTTTTATTTCCTACGACACCGATAACATTTTATGAATTAAATTTTATGCCGCAAGCAGAGACCTGATTCTCTCGAAAGGAAATTTTAGACGTTGAAAACTCAGTGGTGGGGAATGGGTAATTTGAGTAAGAAAGTAAACTTTCTGAATTTGGGATAAAATCTTAAGATTTTTTAGAACAAAACTGTGGAAAGAAGATATTAAAGCTATCAAGCCTTACCTAATAAGTTTAACAGCCTAAAGAATGAGAGTTTTTACAAAAAGAACAGAAGAAAAAATAGTAAGCGATACGCATAATTGGTGGTGGTGGGGGGGAGGGTTAAGGAACGCGTAGAACTGAATGAACAAATGAGCAAACGAAGAGGGTAATAGAATTGAATAAAGAAAACAGCAAATGAGTGAGTGATCTTGTGAAGGACGGTACAAGGTAGAGCAGGATGTGAAAAACAACCACATTAAGATCGAGTTCAATTTGCATACGAGGTAAAAAAAAACAAGCACATCAGGATGTAATTGAATTTGTACAGGGCTTTAATATTCGCACGAGGGCAGCAGGCAAACACAGTACTGACACCTTTGTCCGCTAGGCGATTGTGTTGCGTGAAATGGGTGCTGGTTTTAATGAAAAATCTTGTTTGTAGCTCCACTCCAAGAAATCATTCAGTCTGCACTTGGGCTCTATTTCAGGGCTTTGAGAACGGTCTATTAAAATCTATGGGTAAGCTTACCGCTAAACACAACTGTGTAAGTATGCTAGGGTTTTATCTCTACTTCCGCCTGCCATGTAACCATCTCCAGGCCTTGGGACACAGCTGTGCACACATCTGAAACATATTTACGTCACACTACTGCCACTACACGTCATTTTACCTAGTTGACGTCACTTCTGTCACACCCTTTGGTTTTTCATTTGGCAAGCACATACTTTTCATAGAAAGGATGCGAACAATCAGATTTGTGTGTGTATTGTTTTAAGCTATTTGCTAATAACTTATGTTATCACTGCAGCGATGCCGTGACGTCACTGCCTTTTTACAGCACAGCCACCCATATATCTTGTTATATGCTCTTCTTCTGTTTATGTATACTCCACTGTTTGTATTTTTCTATTCAGGGTTCCATTACTAATAATTGGTAAAAGCGCCACAGACAGTCCTTTCAGGGTTTCTTTAAAAGGCAACGGAAAAGTGCCTCTTGTAGCCCTAGGGAAATCGATGATTTGTGTAAAGTCGGTAAAGCCAGTCAGTAAAGCCAGTCAGTAAAGCCAGTCAGTAAAGTCAGTCAGCAGGAAAATCACTTTCCCAAACAACCAGTCGTGGAATCTAATTACACCAATATTGTTTTGATTATGAAAATAAGAAACTAAGTGTGCGCAATGGATAAAGAATTTCTTTAAATGTTCACCTATAATTTAAATATTCATGGTACTTTGAAGTTTGCGAAATTTTAAGTAATTTGAATTAACCTTAAAATATAAAGGAACATCATCATCTTATAAAAATTACTTAGTTTTCTAGGGAAAACTTTAGAGATTTGTACACCGAACGCAGCTTTTGTAAGTTTCGTGCTAGTGCGTGGTACACGGGGTTGATTACTTTTTTAAAAAAAACTCCGTGATTCACAAATCACGGAATTAACCACAAGCAGTAAGGGAATAAAGAAACAAAGACTGAAAGACAGACACAGACACAGATGGACGGACGGAGAGAGACAAATTTATATGCTATGTATTCTATTTAAATGTGTTGTATATAGATACTTATAGAGAATTATATACAACAAATGAGGACCGAGCGCTTAAATTATCAAATTATCATAGAGACTTAAAATCTCTTTGTTAGTGAATTCTATGTTTAGTCAGAAGTATTAGTGAGAGGATATTTTGCTCTACGGTTGAGATCTTAAATGCCTGAATACTTAATTCACCCTCATTTGCAAAATTTTACATCCATGTGGACTACACGATGTGCACCGAGGTTGGCTAAGACGGCCATATTGGCAAAAGCGCCCCCTGAACAAACTATGTACTCAGTCGCAGGTCAAGGAAAGGTCACGTGACTCATTAGGTCAAGGCGGAATCGACTTCCGTCGAGGCGTAAATACCTCTCTCGTTCGCTTAATGGAACATTAGCCAGTCGAAGAAAATATTTCGTGGAACACATTAAGATTTTTCAAACCGTCTGGGCAGTGACAGATTTATTATCCCAAAAGCTTGGAATATAGCTAATAAAATCGATGAAAATGCACTTAAATCAGAACGTAAACCTGCAGTGCACCTCACTGGCGCTGAAAAGTTTAAAACAGCTTGACAATGTGTAGTGGTTAATATTCTGTGGTAAGAGCACAGAATGAATTACTTAAAAGTTGAAAATGTCTGCACCTTGATGAAAGTCGAATCTACCTGGCTTGGATAGGTCAAGCGACAGTTTTTGTGAGGCGCGACTGGCTAGAATTACACTTATAGGTCAAACTTCTTTTTTCCTAGGTGTAACTGAGTTAAAATGTACATCTCGGCCAACCATAAATGAAGGCACTCTTGCCGTCTTGAAGCAACACCTGATTCACCTGTACCCAGGTGCTGACATCTTGCACGTGTCAGACAGAAAGTCGTGAGACGATACACAAACAGATCTTTTGAATTACCTTGTTTTAGCAAAACCGTCCTCCCCTCCCAAAAACACGTTCAAAAGTCTTTAAAGGAAGCCAGAAGAAACGTTTCTTTTCACAGAAAGCCTTCCTTGTGTCTGTCCTTCTACTTCGTTGCCATGGTAATACAACGTCATTATGTGGTTTGCACACACTTTTGTTTACGTCTTGCAGGGATACGAAGGGTCACTATTAAAGATTACAAACAAAAATGGCAAAAACACTTCTGTGAGTATCGCTATGTTTTTGTTGATGTTCCCATCATCACATTTATGTTACGGGGAAACAGAGAAAAAAATAACTATCAGGTAACCATGGCAACTGACCTTTGGCACGTTTGAAATAGTGACGTAAATGCGTTCGCAGTCAAAACTCCTTGGTGTCAACAGACAGCCAGCAGCCGACAGGGGGAAAATGCAAAAGACTGAGTGAAGAGGTGTTCGTCTTTTTTGTAAGGTCGGGAATTTTATAGTATAGCCAATAATTGGGAGTGGCTGATCGTAAGAAGTGGTCATGTGTCATGCCTGATAGATGTTTTTTTGTGTATAGTTTCCTTGGAAACGCTAAGTGGCGACATAGACTCAAAGCTAGACAAAGTCCGGATAGAGCCAAGCCAAGCTTAGCAAGTATGCGTCTGACTGTAGCAGATACGATCAGCAAGCCTATGCTAGCCATACCAAATCTCACCATGTATTGCATTTAATCCCCTTTTTGCTGGCATGTTCCCCTTGCTTAGTGATTGTAATTTAGGTTATATCTTAAGTAGTGAGAACTGTGGCTGAAACCCCAAATAAAAGGGAAAATAGCCAGAGACTTTGAGAAAACAGTCAAAAATAATAATTCTGTAAAAGTTGCCCTACTGGCATCATAAAGCCAGTTTGCACCAGTACTTTAAGGACCAAAATTTGAAGTGACTTTCATCAGTTAGAACGTCACTTAGCACAGTGCAGAAGGTTAGAGCTTGGATATTATTTTGACCCAGTCGGTGCAATTGTGCAAGAGTCACGCTTATGGTCTGTGCTAGTGCAGCTGCGGTCTTAAGACGGAAGAGAACAAAAAAAATAAATAAAATGCGCCTTGTTGTCCATCGCAGTTTTTTTTAAACACAGTACGTAGCTATCTGGACAGTGCATGCTTAGGATGTGAGAGCCGGCATGAGCGTCATGACGTCACGGTGGAGGCATGTAGATTTTGGCATGGCTAATCTGGGTCAACAGCGAGCATGAGCGCTGCTCTAACCTGCATGTAGAGAGCATGTGTGCACGTGAGCTTTGTTTGAAGCTTTGGCATGGAGAATGTGTCTTATATCATTTGCTTGTTTGCTTTGATCACGTAGCTTCGTGCATGGAACGTTTTACACGACGCACGTCGTGGTCCCGAACAGGGTGATTCACCAAAACAAACTCTGACCTGCATTCTGCGGGTGTAGCTGACCTGCTCTGCGGAAGCAGGGCTAGTTAGGTTTGTTTCTAGAAACAGCCTGCGGTGTGTGGACTGTTCCCAGTGACAGAGATGTCTGCCCACACTCATTGACAAAGTTGTCTGGACCAGAGTGGAGAAACTGGCGGCGCATGAGTTGTGGCCCTTGCATGTTTTCCTACTTGGTCTGCTACTCTTCTACTTGGATGCGCGAAAGACGGTTGTCCTTCTTCCTGACCAGGCACCAGTGAGGGGAGGATGGGGGGGGGTTCCATTGAGGTCTGTCCAGTGTTCGCGGCCGAAACGATATTTGTCAAACGTGGTGACATCCAAATCGGATAATCAAACGTTCTGGGATTAGACTGTACAAGGAGATATTTTAGAGCTTCCAGGTTTTGTTCTCCAAATTTCTCCGCATTGCTGGGTGGCGGTCTCCGACAAAGAACGGCGTGTTCCAGCTTTGCATGCGAATCTCTCTGGTGATGATCTGTTTGACGCATGCGCAGAAGTTCAAGCTGCAGGACTGATTAGCAGACGCATGGACTTGCACTGTCTATGATAACTTTTCTGTGATAGTAATGTTCTGACACCTAATTACTAACCAAATCCTGAAACGTTAGTCTTTTTGACCAGCAAACTGGATAAAGTGACGGTGCAGCAAATCTGCTCTGGGGTTTAGTAAAAATTCCCAGCCCTACTTATCTAAACCACATTTGTTTGCAGTTCTGCACACACTTTTGTGTTTATGCAAAGAAGAAAGGCTTTTGTGTCTTGCGTAAATGCAAAATGTTTATAATTGCACAAGACACCCAGGCGTTTTGGCTATGGGCAAGTGCAGGCTTGCAGGCACCTAAGGTACTCCCAACATTCTACACTCCAGACGGGGTAGAGTGTGCAGAATGGGTTGTGTCTGCAGTTTTCCGCACTTGTCCTTTTTAATGCGAATAGATTCTCTCCCTTCTCTGACACTGATTTCATTTTTCTCGAGTTTCTTAAGTGGACTTTTTTGAGGGGAGGTCATCTTTGATCCTGAGAAAGTTGCTGTGACATCGCTTGTTCATTTCTCTGATGGAGTCGGGCTTTTTTTTTTGGAGGGGGGGGGGGGCTGTCGGCTTTAAAATTCCCTCAAAGTTAGTGGAGAACAAAGGGTTTGTTTCGTCCCCTAGACATGACTTTTGAACACGGCTGGCTCTTTGTTGTCGCCGCTGCCGTGGTTTCCCCATGGGTGTGTGTGTTATGAGTTTTCTGTTATTCCGCTGCTGTACTGAAGAGTAGGAGAAGATTCCTTTCTTGCCGTCATGGCGTTTCTGCAGCTGTGCTGTCAGGTGTGTGTAGAGAAGAGGCCACGCAGCAAGCATGCTAAAAGTAGTTGTTCGAACTCCAGATAGAGTTGTAGTGACTAACAGCACTTTGTGAACGCTGTTACTGCGAATGGAACCCCGGAAGTGCGAGTTCTGCAGGGCCGAGAAAAGTGATCGAAAGACGCTAAGTAGTGGCGTCCGACCTCTGACTTCACTACCTAGCGTCACTAACGCCCGTGATTCCACAAAACTTGTCTCTGGTCAGTGGTTAGCGGCCACATTTTGAACTGTGGCCACCGTATGTCGTCTTGTGCGTTTTTTTTCCACCTGATTTGACGATGAAGTGGTCGTGCGGTATTGAGCAGACACTTGTCGGATAATAACGTGAATATTCTGTGATGGTCTGAGAATATCCCTTAAACGTTTGTTGAATTTTCTTTAGAGTACACTAGTTTATCATTCGCTATAAGCCATCCCTGTAATTTCTGTTTATAAACAGTCAATTTGTATGCGTATGCGCAAAAGTGAAAGGGCAAAAGAGTATGCATGAGGGCGTGTCTACCTGTGTGTTTGTGTACTTACCGAGCTGCATACCTGCGTCCATCTATTTAGAAGGGACCAGAAATATGTATTGCCTGGCAAGACACTAGAATGCGATGTTAGATGTATTATTGTTCTTTACGCTGTGTAGAGTGCGAAGTTAATCAGGTTTTACTTTGTTCTCATGCTTCCGGACCGCAGCCTGTGGGCTTTGTCACCTTTTCCTCCAGGTGTGCTGCAGAGTCTGCGAAGCAAGATCTACAGGTAAGGGACCATAAAAGGCCATGGGAATCCGATTACAACATGGAGCAGACTTAGAAAACGCACAGTTTAAGAGGGTTTGTGGGTTGTTTGGCAGCATGGGAGGATTTTCAAAACCGAAATGACGAAACTATGGCAAGCACGTAGCGACCAGTACGTCGACAAACCTGCACTTGTGTTTTATTTCCTCATTGTTTACGTACAATTTTCAGGGCGTGCGGTTCGACCCTGACCTTCCACAGACATTGCGGCTGGAGTTCGCCAAGAGCAACACAAAAGTCACTAAACCCAAGCAGCAGTCCCCGCAGCCCTCCGCCCCCCACCCTACCATCATCCACCCGCTCACCGGCCGTGAGTACCCCATTAACGTGTCTGCACGCACCCTGGGTTTTTTTATCTGTTCGTACCAGTGCTGTGCTGTCCGTGTCTGTCCAGCTCTGGCACCGCATTCTGGAGCACCCGTATCATGAATCGCAATAACATACCACCCTCTGTTCTTTCTCTCCATTTTTCTTTCTTTCTTGCCTACGTCCATCCTTCTTTCCTCTGTCTATCGCCTGTGAGTGCGTGGCACGTAAGGGACGTGTGTGGTCTCTGTGCTGAAGGAACTGATTATCACCCGTCATTTTGTACACTGTGGCGTTTGGTTACGATTGCAATGATTATTACTGTGACACGCTGTCTACCTACAGTGTACGCCAGTTTATTTGTGGAATCTGCTTGTTTTTCCTCTCAAGCAACTCTGTTTTTTTTAAACTAAGACTACATTTTCATCACCGCCACTCTCACTTTCACTACCACCACTTCCACCATCACCACCTCCACCACCATCCACTACAGCAGTGGCCACGACGACTTTCTGGCAGAAAGCGTATATTTCTTTCATCAGTCAGAGAGTGTATCGGATAAAATTCTCAAATAAGACAAAGTCTTTCATTGTGCAAAAGAGTAAGGAGGAAAACCTTATTACCAGAAATAGTCTCCTCCCTTTTAGATCTTGACTTTGCACGGAGGAAAACAAAAGAAACGTTTTGGGAAATAAATAACAAAGTATTTGTATAATGATACGAAATGAAGGGAAGTCACTCTCACTTTTTGAAATGAAATAACGGTTGCAGTATTGGTATCGTCTGCACATTTTGATTTGCAGACAAAAAAAAACCAAGCATGTGTCAGTCAAACTGTGTGCCTAGTTACGGTTTGTGGACAGAAGACAGCTTTATTAGCAACTGTAGATTTTTTTTTTTGGGGGGGGGGCAGTGAAACCTCTGATAAATGAGAGGAGTATACGCCTCATGTGGCCTTTCGTTATGTTTTCACCTACAGTTTTATGCCGACTGTCAGTGAGTCTGATTTACCTGTGCACCTAGGGTTTTTTTCCATCACTTGACCTCTTCATAATACTGATTGAGGTAGACGTGCTTTGACCAGAACTTGCAATGGTTTCTGTTTATGTCAGGGACCGCGCATGTGCGTGCGTGTGTGTGCGCGCGAGTGCGTAAATATGTTTGTGAGTGTGTGTGTGTGTGTGAATGTTTCTATGGATGCGTGTACGTTTGTGCACGTTTTAGCATATGATGTGATTAGTGATTTCAAGTATAAATTCTTGAGATGACGATATCCCCTGTTTGTGTTTTGATCGGAAAAGAACCTGTTCAATAATCCGGTATTATTATTATCTGTAAAATACGAAACAAAAGTAATAACGGTAAGACTATGATACACATGACGACAGTGTTCTGAAGAGGTCATATTTATATGCAAATGGATAGATGGAAGCGGGGCTTAAAGTTTTACTCTTGCAAGGGTCAAAGGTCACAATATGCACTGTTTCTGCCTCTTGCTGCCTGCCGCCTGCCCTACACTCCTTGCTTGCCTCGTGTCTCCAATGACAACCACCTGGCTACGACGACGACAACCTTGGCACTGCCGGATGATGATGATGGTGGTGACTTGTGGATGACATGCACCTGGGCTGATAAAACAATGGCCGCCCTTACCTCTTCTCACACTCACACACACACTCACTCGGTCACTCACTCACCCACCCAACCACCCCACACCCTCTCACCCACTCACTTTTGCAACCCACTGTGATGTGATGGACATAACCATACCATCTCATTCCTTTGTTCATTGACGGAACTCGTCCATCGCACAAATCCACACTTTTTTCGTGAACATAATCTTGCGGAATTTCTGCCAATAATTCATGAACACCAACTTTACCTGTGTCGTTTGTTCCGTACTTCCTGATTACTTTTTTCTGATCTGCTATTCACTACATACAAACTGTAATCCCTGATTAAATCGCATTTTTTCAAAACACGTCATCGGCTTTCCGAATACATTTATGTATTTTTCTCGGCTGTATTCCACTGTCGGTGGGCACAATAATTTATGATTCCGGACTTTGGCTGTCCTCTTTCGAATACAATACAAATTTTTGGTCTCTTCAATCGCTTGTATGCGAACATTTTAAATGAAAATATTCGTTACATTCTAAATCATTCCATGGCTACATCGATGTCGCTGTCGCTGTCTTTGTTTGCTGATAACAAATTCGACAATTGCCTTTCATTCTTGTCCTTCTGCTGCTACCGATACTTTAAATAATCTCGTTGCTTTAATTTACAATCGTAATCGTTAATTGTGCCGTATGCTCGAACACTGCCTTATCACCAAATTTCTTGGAACATTTTGCTGCCATGTGTTGCAAAACCGTATACGTCAATCATCGACATCACTTTGGTATTTTCAACGATTTCGTCTTAACCTTAACAACTTCAAAACGCAAACTAAAAAACTCTCCAATCTCCTCCTTCAATTCGTGGCAACCCTTCATGTACCTTTCCTGTGGAAATTGTGTGTTGGGAACTTGTGTCATCGATCAACTCTTGGACAATTCTCTACTTTTTTAATTTTCATTCTGTTCTTTAATTTAATTTATATATTTGTTGTCGTTTCTCCTGAAACACGCACATCACGGTCACTAACATCATGGGAACGACATAAATGCTTTCCATGCCGCGTTTTCAAACCATAAACTAAAACGTTTCATCGCGCCAACCTGCTCACTATAATAACATCACATTCGCGCATCTCACAACGCCTACGTTATGTCACGACCTGTCTTCATGTCTGTGACACCTTTTGCGTAAAACTGCTGCACTCTTGTCTTGCTGTTCGGTCACGAAACCTTCACGCCCTGGTTACACGACCCGGCCTTCTTCACCACCTTTACGACCACCACGCTGGCACTGCCATCATCACCACGTCCACCACCACCAACACCACCACCACCACCACAACCACCATCACCACCACACGACAGAAGAGCTAGGTGCGGCCATTCTGCCTAGCGGCCCGGAAGCCTGGGCGGCCGCCGGCCACCCTGCCTTGGCACCGTACCCGGAATTGACCCCCACAGCCGCAGCCACCCTGCATCACCACACTACCTTGCTGCAGCACCCGGCCTTGACGCAACTTCCGGTGAGGGTCAGTTATCCGCCCCTTGTTCTTCTCCGAGCACAGCGTGCTGTGGGGTTGTCGCCCTTGTAGTTATCTGTCACCCTAGTGCAAAAGTGAACAGTTACGTTTTAGTGTGGTTGATGACGTCGCTGATCTGAGATCATCTTTGCTGAATAATTGTACATTCTGATGAAAGGCAGGGGAGATGGCGTCTACAGTCTATATTTCCCCTGTGGCACAAGACGCGCTGTATAATTGCATATCTAAATTGATTTTTTAAGGGGAACTCTTTAATTAAAATGTCTTCGCTTTATGAACCATGTCGAAAGCTTAATTGCTTAAATGTTAAATGTTGTCCCTCTAGCTGCTTAGTTTTCTTTTTCCAAAACGTCGAACGAAAAAAAAATACTGAGGGTTTTGAAAAGTGCCTGGAAGTTTCATTTGAGATATATCTACAGACTGTTAAACGAATGTGTGTGTTTATGAATACTTTTAATGCAACAAAATATACGACAGCATGGGAACAAAACAAAAATTTCCGGACCATATATAACGCCATGGTTGAAGATGATCTCAGAACAATTGTGTGACGTTTATTATTTTTGTTTGCGGATTACGTACTAACATCATGTGAGCACTATACTTTAGAGAAAAAAAAGGTCGGTGTCGTTTACTGTGCAAACGACACGCTTCAACAAACAAAAAAGAGAGGAATTCACTGTCTGGCTTTATTTCGTTGAACTAATCATAGATTTCTTTTCTGTTCTCACGTTGTTCTGAAATTTATTTTTATTGCATAAAGTTTATCATCTAGCGAAACTAGTCAGCAGTGAACAGATCACTTTTATGGATGCATGCTTTATTATTCAGTCCATATGTATAACGTAGATTATAAACGCTGCATTAATTGCGCATGACATGAATCTGAACTTGATTTCACCTCATGTACAGACTGCGTTGTGTGCCGCACACAAAATCATGCTTACACGTTGTCAGGTTTTTTGTGTGTGTCACCAGCGTCTCTAAACATGTTTCTTTTTCAGTGTCTACTAAATAGCTTTGAAAACAAACACGTGGCTGTCGCTTGGAATGAAACATAAGGATACAACAAAACGAACTTAACCACCACCACCACCAACAACAACAACACCCCTTCCCCCATCCCCTCAACGTTTAGCAGAAACAGTGTCAATGTTTCAAGGCACCACGGCTTCATCAGGACAACACAAACAGATAACTAAAACCATTTATACTTAATTAACGTGGGCGGTACACGAAGAGCGTAGCAGAAAGACGTGCTGGAAACACCCCCCGAAGGGTTAACGCTAGTTTTGTCAAAGTTTGATTGGTTACGTTCCTTTGTTGTCACCCTAATTAGCTTCGTCACGGAACTTATCCCTTCACTTACACGAAGACCAAACAGTTCTCCTGCGCTTTGAGAGGAAGTCAGTGATCCCTTTTTTATCCAGTGGATCGGGAGTCTTATAGGAAACATCATCATTTTCATACCGCTGTCGTCAGTCGTTACTGCGCTGGTACTAGGGAGTGGGGGTGGGGGTGGGGGCAGGGGTACAAATGACCAGCAGCTGAGTGTAATGTCGGCCGAGTGCCGCAGCACTAGTCGGGTGGCAGTGAGGATTATGGTGATGAAAAGGAGGAGAAAAAGACCAAAAGGAAAATAACTACAACCAGGACAACGACAGAAATCTTTTGCGAACGGAAATCATGCGCGACGGTTCGATCTGTTCTCCACGGTCCGCTGGATCAGGCATCAGTGTGCCAGAAGTAACGTCTGCATCCATTGTGACACTGTAAGCCCTGGATTCGTCCGACGGTCGCGACGTCCATGTTGTTGTTCAGGTTATGTCAAAGCTTAGAGCTTTGTCGGCCCGCGAATGAGATGATATTTATACGCTCGACGTTAGCTGAAGAACTGGTTTCGATCATCGTGCCCTAGTCTTGTGCGGTAGACGTCGCTTGTCGGGAAACGTCCGTACCTGTAGACATTCCTTTTGAAGCACAGTTCTCTACTGTAGGGCAGTGCTTTATCTCGGCATTGCTTTCTCTACTGTAGGGCAGTGCTTTATCTAGGCATTGCTTTCTCTACTGTAGGGCAGTGCTTTATCTCGGCATTGCTTTCTGTCGAATTGTTTGTGCTCTGTAAATATGCTTTAAAGGCAATGAACCTTGAGAATTCAATAATACGTATACTAGGACATGGGATGTTTCGAAATGTCACTAGCCCGACGGGCTACCAGCTTTTGAAATTCGCTAGCCCACTGAAATTTCCTCTAGCCCAACGTGGTTTTTTTTAAGTTTAGCACAATCTCGCTCGGTAATACATTTTTGAAACAACAAAAAAATTAAGAACAGCGAAACCTTTCAATTACGAAAAACAATGAAAGTTTATTACTTGGGAGGGAGTATTAAATAGCAACCGACACTTCTTTCAGTGGTTCCGATCCTGCTGTGCGTGAGATAATGTTGTCATCAGGTAGGTAAACGGTAACTCAGCAGCAATCGAGTTTCAAACGGACTAACGTGTTTCCCTATCCCTACTAAAACAACCTAGTGTCGGCTTTCGAGTGACGCGACGAAAAATATAAATTATGTGCTGCATTTATAAGAAGAGATATTGTTGATCCTTTGCCACTGGCCGGCCGAACTTTTCAGTAGTCAAGATCCCAGAACTCTGATAAATGGACCATTTTTTAAATATGTGAATAAACTTTAGAAAAGCGTTACATTTTTTACAAAGAAAGTTTTGGTTATTTTGGAGCTTCATAATTTTTTTTCATTTATAGTAACCACAGCATACTATATTCACAAATGGTATTTTGGGACTGATTAGCAGATGCTGACGTTCTTGTGAACATCAAACATTTGCATGGATTTGCACTGTTTACAGTAACCACAGCATACGATATTCACAAATGATTTTTTTAAACTGGGGATAAAAAGTGGGCCATGAACTCAGAGCTACTGGATGCAGCAGTCTAGGTCTCAAGACAACATCTCGTATTTCCATGATGCGTCTGTCTTGGGATTCACTAAATGCATTGTTTGTTCGCGGATCTGGTTTAAACAATGGGAAGTAATAAGGGGAAGCTAAACTTGCTCTTCAACATACAAGTGGTTACTTCCCTTGCGTAAATGCGACTCGATTCTGTCTCGGCGGTTCAAAGCTTTAGACGGGGGCTGGGGGTGGCGAATACTTATAATTAGAGAGCAGGCTGTCGAGAGAGCTGTGCACAGAACGACAATTTCTTATCTGCGATCATGTGGGTTTACGCACAGACGAAACGCGGGTATATCTCGTTCCGTCTGTGTGTCAACACACGCTGTCGCCCTCGTCTGTTAGTCCCAGTTCGAACTGCACGATGAAATTTCTGTTCTGCACGTCGCGTACCTGTTGCACATATCGCATCACTGGCGCACAGTACTTTTCACCTGCAGACATGTTGAACAGTGTTTTTTTTTTTGTTTGTTTTTTTTTTACTTGTCGTCGCTTTGTTCATGTTTGAAATGGTTGTTTTTGCAGATTGATAAATATACATTCCAGAATGCAATTGTCAACTTTCCTGAAATTATCTCCCCGGGCTCCGCTTGGTGGCGCTGGGATCCCAAGGTATACCAGATGTAAACAAAAGCGACCGTTGTGCCTCTGGGAAGTGTCGAAGGACAGTGTGTGTAACGACTGACTGCTACATTTTTAGTTTTTACAATGTTAGATAAGCGCCTGCTGTTGTGTAGCGGGTTGCGCAAACAAGAAGGGGCGTATATTTCCCAAGGACCCAACAGCACAAAACGGTGACAGTCGCTGTGAGGAGAAGGCAAGGCCCACAGAAAGATGCGGCTGCCTATTGACTGCAATATCGTTTGCTATGGCCACTGTTTGCCAAGTGACTACCATTCACGATACACCGAAACATATTTAACAGCTCTATGGAAAATCCTGCTTGTCGTGAAGACGTGGGGAGTCTAGTTAAACTGTGCCTGTTGCCTGTTAGGTCCGTGTTTAGCGTACTTATGATGGTAGGACAAGTTTTAGTAGATAGACACCGCAGTTAATTTTCAGAACACAACAACAAATTAACACATTTAAAAAGATACTTTTAAAAAACACTTCATTTTGATTTTTTTTTCTGCCTCCATGTGGTTTTTCACTGCTGGAGTGTTTGTGGCACATTTCAAATATTTTACAGGTGCCTTCCTTTTTGTACACACTGAGTTCATAAAGAACTGCAGTGACATGCTTGCAGTGTGCCAAGGGTCCCCACCAGCTGCACAGTCACACTGTACAGCAGCCACAACAACATCGGCATACAGCACACCACTTGTCGTCTGTCCCATACATTTTGAATGAATTACCAAAAGTCTCAGATAATCGAGCAGGCCACCGGCAAAAGCTGAGATATCGCTCGTTGTACAGGTTGGCGGCATTTTTGGTAAATGTGGTCTCATGATGTTAAAGGTAGACATCAAAGCACTCCATACTGGACATGGGCAAAGGTAATTCCAGGTTAATATCCATTTAGGCAGCTGCTTCAGGATAACTTTAGGTCCCGAAGTTTTGTCAGCGCTCGTAGGCTTCTAGTCTGCAGACGACAGAAGCGATCACCTCTTCAGCTAGACCAGTTACTATGAAAACAGTATGAATCACTTGCCCATCAAAGTGAAACTAATAATTATAATAATATCACACATACTGCAATATAGCTAAACCCTTCAGCACATTAATCAGATTTATTTCATCCAGGAGCAAGAATCTCAACAGGACTATCATCCATATATTTAACAGTTTAAAGTGTTCTTTAACTAGTTTCCGTGCAGGATTACTTTTTCATTAGTATGTCATGTGAAATCTAATTTAAAAGAAATTATATATATATATATGTATTCACTGATTTCAGAAAGGTTCACCTTTTGCCTTGCAACGTTAACAGGAAATGTAATGCATGCAAATGTAACTTCTTCCAAGAATAAAACTAATTGTTGCCTGACTGATTAGTTTTGAATAGATGCAAAGTGGGCAGTAAACAAGTTTTGTTTTCCATTTTGTTCAACATGTTATCAGTAGGAGAAATTTCACATTGCCTTTCTTGGCATATTGCCACATATCAATATGGCATATTGGCTCATATCAATATGGCATATTGGCTCATATCAAAGAAGACAATTCGCAGTATTTCAGTATCTTAACTAAAGATATTTAAAATTTTTGAGAGAGACTAAAATGAGATTTCGTATAGGAGAGTTTATGATGTCGTGTCGAAATATCATGCAGACTCAAACTTGCCTTACAGGAAGATCATCGACCATCAACCTTTGGCCTCCTTTTCTGCATTGATCCCATAGCTCCTTTAGTCAAATGTCACAGAATTTTGGCCTTTTAAATGAGGCTGCAAACGTTAATGTAGTGCCTGGGTCACACGGTCGCTTTTTTGTTTCTCGGTCGTTTTGTTTACGCACACGATATGCCTTATGACCGCAGCGCCCCCACACGGCGGCAGGGAAGAAAATCTTGGCCATGCCCCTCATTAAAGCGATGTCGGCCGATGGTCGGCCTCGTCTTCAATGCTTGGGAAACTCATGCAACATACAGCCGTATTCATTGTTCGTGAGACGACAATCGCGTTGCAATGTTTGCGTGGCCCCCTCCCCTGCCCACCGTACACATTCACACACCCATACCTATATGCCTATCATCCTCACACCACCACCACACCACCAACAACAACAAATGGCGGCAGAGAACCGTAATGCCGTAACACCTCTCCGTCTTTTTTTTATTATTACAGCTGCAGGCGGCCACCATCTTGGGCCCACCTGTCTCAGTGACGGCAGTGGGCCACCCCCCGCTAGCCCCCACCCCGATCCTGGCTAGCCCTGTAACCAGCCTTACCTCATCCTCCTCGGCAGCGGCAGCTGCTGCAGCAGCCGCGGCGTCCTACAACACTCCGTGTTCCACCCTGTTCGTGGCCAACCTGGGCCAGTTCAGCTCCGAGCAGGAACTGAAGGACCTGTTCAGCAGGTAAACAGGCGCTCGCCCTTTGCAGTCTCGGGGGGCTCTGGGAGGGTTGGGGATGGGGGTTTTGGGGGGGGATGGGAGCAGGATCTGAGTAAGGATGCCTCCAAATGTGCCTTTCACGTGTGATGGAAAGGTGGGAATGTTTGACATTTACGTGTGATGATGCGCGTCGGTTCCATGCCCGAATTTCGGCGTCTTCGCGCGCTTTGCTCGCGGCCTCAAAAGTCGGCATCTGCTCCTGCAAGTTGTTTCTTTGGGTACATGCTTGTGTTTTAATAGAGTGGGTGGCGACGTGTATTAACAATGTATCGGTTGACTGGTTTGTCGAATTGATTGAGTGGTTTGATGTTCTGGCGCTGAGTAAGTCAGTGAATGAGTGAGGGAAGGAGGGGTGGGGGAAGGAGGGAGCAGTCAGACCGCAAGATATGTGTTACAAAAGTAAATGTATTGCTGAGCGCCGCGCTTGTTCGGATGTCACATACATCTGGACATGTTCGTGAGTAAAAGAGAGTGCACTGATGAAAGAGAAGGCGGAACGAACTTTAGTTTACTTAGAAGATGAAAAGCTAACGCTATTCTCATCTCTGTGGCCCCCACCCCCCCCCAGCCCTCTGCAATCTGTCTAATACTAACCAGACCCGACGGACTTTACACAGTCACTTTTCTAGACTATCCGAAAAGCTACGTTTGAATGTTCTGGACTCAAGCCGTGGAAATGACATGCATTGATTACACTTCCTCTTATTTCCTGATTCAGTGAGTCCCAGTCGCACTCGACTAAAAAGGCCGTTTCATCTTTGCGACTAAGTACGCCCTTTTGCAGTCGGCTGGGGCAGGTAGAGGCGTGCTGCCCTATTTTCGAACAGAAGAATTGCAGTAAAAGAGAGCAAAAGATCTGGGGCGCGACTGAGTCGATCCCATTTCTTGTGCTCCTAATGAGAACCACGCGATGGCCTTTTCATTTAAATAAATAGGTCAGACGGCAGTTAGCTAGTTCACGGGGTCGCTGAAGAAATCGACTTTCTATCAGAACGTAGTGGTGCTGGGTTTTTTTTTTTAAAAAAAAAGACTTTATACATGAGATGAGTGCCATAATCTTTGTTCGTTTCCTCTTTCATACAGTTTCCACGGGTTTTGTCGTTTGCGGATGCACAACAAAGGGGGATCACCTGTCGCCTTCGTAGAATTCCAGGTAATCAATAGATGAAATGGAAAAAAAACCCAAAGAATTATTCTAACAGTAATGAGAAGGTCAACGACACATACAAGACATACTGCGGCTGGCAGAATGCTTCTAGTTCTGAAAAGAGTAATGTACGTGTAATGGGAAGGTATCGTCTTTGCACATTTGGTTTTCGCATTTGGTGAGATTTTGATCTTGAATAGTTTAATAGAAGGGTGTGTATTAAATTTATTGTTTCATAAAAGAGCCCTATTAAGTGTAAAACATATAAATTATTAAATTTAGTTCAGCCACAGAATTGTAGAAATTTAACTCATTTACTGTAACGTGATGGTATGGATGTGTGTAGTGGTGGTGGTGGTGGGAGGGGAGAATTTAGTGTTTTTTAAAAGTGTTCCCTCTGGCTTCTCCTTAGAATGCATTGCCCAGTTGTACTGATACGAACAAAGCTAGGTACTGTATCAGAACGTTTATTACCAAACGTGTCTGACGTCTAGACGTCACTTCATTCTCAAATGTTTAGTCTGTAAACCTGGCCTCGGCTGTTTAAGTCTTTGGTGGAGATGGAGTCTGACTGTGTTGCAGGACGTTCGCCAAGCCACAGAAGCCATGAGCCGCCTGCAAGGGTTCGTCCTCCTGTCTTCGGACCGAGGAGGCATCCGCATCGAATACGCGCGCAACAAGATGGGAGAGGTGGTCTGTAGGGCACGCGCTGAGCTTGAGGACAGGCCAGGCTGCTTGCACGCGCAGCGCCACGTGAACAACTACAGACCGTGATTTTTAGCCAGCATTTCGTTTGGTCGGAAAACCGTTTGGTCGAAAATAAGTGTTGATGTGGAAAGGAAACCTAGGTGTGGAAGGCCTGTTGAAGTAATGCCCAGGTGCGCCTGGGGTACTCTGGGTTCCTCTTTGCACAGGTGCCCCTTTTCGGGTATTGCGTGGGGATATTATGCCTGGCCCACACGGTTGAACTAAGTCAAACCCTTTTGGTTTTGTTTCTTCATTTTTCACCGGTGAGGTGTGAGAGACTAATATTTCCAAACGCATAAAGAGGGAATGGTAACTGACAAATAGGGCAACCCCAGGTGGCAAACCGCAATCGGACTTCGAGAAACCGGATGGAGTCGTATGTGCAAGCCAAACTTCGCTACAGTACGCCTTGAGGAAAAGAGGAAACGAGAACAGGGGCGATGGAGGAGGGGGAGGGAGTGTACATCGAAAATTTGCCGGTAGCCACTACCCAGCTGTATGTCATAAGCTTCTTTTGACATACAACTGGGTGAGTTTGTCGCTGCCATAGTTATTCGAACCGTGTGAGGTTGGCCTTACTAATGGTAGAGGCCAACCAGAAGTGTTCAGATTATTTCTGTAGCCCAAAGTGCGCGCGCAGCCAGCCTGGCCTTCCTTAGCTTTGTCAGCAACTAGCGTCCTGAGCACTGCAATCTGTGAAACATCCACTGTGTCTGTTTCCATCCCTCCTCCTCCTTGGTTCTTGTCAGATATGATGAGGTTGTTGACTTGAAGAAGTGTGTTTAACATAGCTGATACGAACAAGTTTAAAATACGGTTAAAGTCTGCTGTGCACTACTTGTCTAAAGTCTGCTTGTATCTTTGTACTTTCATCTAATAAGAAGCGCAAAGCAGTAGAAAAGTGTCAAGGAGAATTCCAGAAGGTTGACGGCCTTGTGCCTAAAAGGCGGATTTAGTCTGACTATTAAGTGTGATCAGAACGTACTTGGAAACAGTCAGGGAAGTTCCTTTTGCGTACAGCGTTTGGTGGACAAAATTTAAATGTTTCATGACCAGAACTGGTGTCTTCAGTAATCTTTTATTCTCGAAAGCTGAGAAGAATCGTACTCGAGTCAGACATGCCACAGATGCAACAGCCTTAGTCTGCGAAATAAACATAAAACTTAATATTTTGTGCTCTAAATACGGCCATTACTTTTAGGAAACCACGAAATGGGATTTGCAATTTTTTAAGACTCCCTGAAAACTAAATCACATTCATCTTCCTCAAAATACGAATATTTCTTTAATGATCCAGCCGAAAGAAAGGAAAGAAACTCAAAGAAGCTGGAGGAAACGGGGGAAGTTAGGGACATAAATTGATTGTCTTTCTTATGGAATCGGGCGGCGATCCTTTCGCGGTCGAAATGATGATAATATTGAAAATAACTTGTCTTACTCTATTTTCAAAAATAAAATCGCCGTACATATTGTAGCTTTTGTGCTATTTGTCCATCTGTTT
This sequence comes from Lanistes nyassanus, assembly GCA_004794575.1. Lineage (NCBI taxonomy): Eukaryota > Metazoa > Mollusca > Gastropoda > Architaenioglossa > Ampullariidae > Lanistes > Lanistes nyassanus. The sequence continues at coordinate 397,559 of SMGT01016652.1, read as the reverse complement.
CATCCCTTCCGTCGTTCATCCTTCTTATCCACTCCTTCATCTTTCTGTGCCTCCCCGTGTTATTCTACAAAATGAAATCTCCCTAGAATCTCCATTGTGGCATTTGCACTTATTGTCTTCCGCCCCCTTCTTTGTCTCCTTATGTTTTCACCTCTTACTTCTTCCCCCTTCTGTCTCTCTCCTTCCTCTCTCTCTCTCTCTCTCACTTTCTTGCAGCGCGCACGTGCTCGCATTGGTAAAGATGCTAACGGATTTATTTTTTCAAAGTAAAGACAAATTTGAATTCTGTCCATTAGTGCTTCAGTCAATCAATCATAAATCTGTCACTTATTATTAACCCTGTCTGACATCTAAATGCCCAGTCAGATTGTATACGCCTGTCACACGCACGCTCTCACGCGCCATCAGAGGCGGTCGAAAGAAATCACACATGCGCGCACGCACGCACTAACACACACACACACACACACTGTCTGATTTCTTATGAAATATGCGCATGCCTGTAGAAGCAGCGACTATAGTTCCCGTTTCTTGTTGTGACCTCAAGGTCTTTGGCCTTTGAAGATGTGAAAGAGATGTCAGAGGCACGGTAAAGCACTTTTTCTTTCTAACATCATCTCTCCTTATGTAACTTATCCCCCCCCCACTCCTCCTCCTCTCATCACTGCAGTTGTGGCTTGCCTGCACGCGTGCGTGGGCGTGCGTGTCTGGACGTTGACTCGGCGATATTGTCATGCTCACTTGATTGTTTCCCACCTGTTTCTTACTCATCTTCCGTTTTTGCTCACAGCTTCTTCCGCAAGGCTTGTGGCAGGGCAGTCCTAATCTACCTATCAGTCACATATATGAATATGTATAACACTCCACTGGCGTGATCTGCGAGAGTTCTGCGTTATCCAAATGTAATTAGTTCTTGCCTCTTTCTAACCTGTCTTTTTATCACAGCTTGTGGCTGCGTGCGTATGATATTTATGCTTGATATCGTTCTTAATGAAGTCATGTCAGCACATGGTTCTTTCATGTCACGTGTTAATATTTTACTTTCGTTTGAGTTTCTTTTTCAGTTTGTATTTTTGGAAGAGTGAGTGTAAATCTTAGCACTGTCCGCACTTTTCAACAATGCTTTCACGGGCTTTTACGCTATCAGTAATTTTCGTGTTTACGTGTTTATCTGACGTCACAGCTGACTAGTGTGCTGAATTATTCCCCTAATTAGTGTTTTCGCGACGTACGTTTTATTTATAGAAAGGACCTATGAAAAGTAATTTTTGGCGATCCTTATTTAGTGGGATTTTTGTGCCTGGGGTTGTGTCTGTGGTGTCAGGAGCAAACTAAATGTTTGTATTTACAGGCGTTAGTCATGCTAAATAGCGCCTTAGTTGAGAGACTTTGCAGTAGAGAATAAGACAGAAAATAGGCCTGACAATCAGGATAGTTCTAGATGTGACATTCAGGATAGTTCTAGATCAGACATTCAGAATAGTTCTAGATCTGACATTCAGGATCGTTCTAGATCTGAAATTTAGGATAGTTCTAGATCTGACATTTAGGATAGTTTTACATCTGACATTTAGGATAGTTCTAGATCTGACATTTAGGATGGTTATAGACCTGACATTCAGTATAGAACTAGATCTGACATTTAGGATAGTTTTACATCTGACATTTAGGATATTTCTAGATCTGACATTCAAGATAGTTCTAGATCTGACATTTAGGATAGTTTTACATCTGACATTTAGGATATTTCTAGATCTGACATTCAAGATAGTTCTAGATCTGACATTTAGGATGGTTCTAGATCTGACATTCAGGATAGTTCTAGATCTGACATTCAGGGTGGTTCTTGTTCTGACATTCAAGATAGTTCAAGGTCTGACATTCAGGGTGGTTCTTGGTCTGACATTCAGGATAGTTCTAGATCTGACATTCAGGGTGGTTTTGGTCTGACATTCAGGATAGTTCTCTGCCTTCAGAGACCAGCGTCTACGAACAGTTCCCCCATCATCCTCTAGTAATGTCTGGATTGCGGTGTATAACGCTTAAATACAAATACCGATCACATCCCACAAAGTGCTTGTTAAAAAAATTCACTGGAGTTTTCGTTAGAACGGCGAACAATCGTCACGCACCATGTTGTGTTTATTTTTGACTGCAAACACGTGACTTAAGATATTTTTCCTTATGTAATCCCGCCACGAGATTTTAACGCTTTGTTACACGCCAGTTTTTCAGTTTCACGGATATGTTGCAATATACGGCCAAATACACTTCTCTCTATGCTTGGATTTTTTCTTATAGTTTATTTTTTACTTTGTTTTCAGGGAGCAAAATTAGAATTCCCGTTAATCCAGTCTCCTATCCCTATGGCGACCGTGTTTTGATACCTCCATAATAAGCTTCACCGGAAACGAGGAGACCGACATGCGCAGCAGGAACCCAGATAATTACCGGAACCAGGGAACGAGCAAATCTTTCAACTTGTGTGCAACATTTTTTCTGGATATATTGTATGTGATATGAACAGATCATTTGAGCTATCTTTAATATCATTGTATTCAAATGTTACCAGATATGATTATTATGTGTTTGGACAATTCTATGACTACTGTCAGTGGACATTGTTCATCTTTCTTCTTTCTTTCTTACACATGTTTAGACACACGTTGCTTTGGGGTTATACCGTTGACTTGATGTTAATGTTATACACTTTGTTTATTGTGCGAGTCGTGAGCGGATTTTTTTTCTTCTTCCTGTGAAGAGTCTTCAAGGTGCATTCATTGCGGAGTTTTATGAAAGACAGGAAATGTTTCTGTTTATACGTATGGTTTTTTTCTTCTTTTGTTTCACGGAAAACATTAGATTGTATAGGTTATCGGTGAGTGAAACAATGTGCGCCAGAACCACAGTTTTGAAAGTAAAGCATGTAAGCTTGTGTCACCAGGGAAAAAAGCGTAAAATAGTGTAAACTTTGTAAGCGGTAACAAATGATATATGTCTAGTCTGTGTCCTTTACATACAGTTCATAAAAGGATTGAAAAACGAAGGGCTGACTTTTTAAAAAAAGCCGTTTCCTTTTTCTTTCCATCCTTGAACGGGTATTATTCCGGCTACGAAACAAAAATTTTTTTAAGAAAAAAAGCTGCCACGAAAAATCGTTCAAAATAGTCGCATCACCACTGAAGACTGCACAAAATCAATAGGTCGTCTGCGGAAGATGGAGGGAACTTTCACAAAATATAAGCAAAATGTTATTATTTAATCTATGCAGACTGTCTCAGTTGGGTGTTTCCATATCATTTGTAAGATTATAACATTAAGCAAATGTGGAGCTCTTGTCCTAAGGTGGAAATAGTCAAAATTTGCATTGAACACATTTTATACCCGAAACAAAATTGTGGGCTCGGACCTTCTGGCATGGGACATAAATCACTGCCGGCAGTCTCCTTCCTCCACCCCCACCTGCACCCCTTTCGCGATGGAGCTGTTTTCCTCATCCTGCGAGAAGCTTAACAGTAGGGTTTGGTGGGGAGGGGGAGGGGTTTCAGTCCGACTTTTCTTAACCGGTAGCCGGACCACACGTGGTTTCCCCCAAGTTTAAGGATCGGTTTGCAGAAGCCATTCCCCTGGTCCGTATAGATATTGGAAGACTCGTTATCGACAATCGCAACATGGACTTTCAGGAAGAGTTCCTCCATACATATCACTGCGCTTGACAAACTTTGAAACGAAGTGGGTTTTTTTTAATCTGTCTGATCGGGTTTTCTCTGAGTCATTGTATTTTCATCTTCTGCTTCTTTCGACTGACCGCGGCTTCAGTTGCTGCTAACTGCCTTTTGGAATAAAGCTTTTTTCAAGGGAGAAAAAGTGATTTTGCGATCGATACATTAGAGCAGGTATGTTCGTCTGTGAACATCGTGTGGTTTTGTAATGCACGTGCTTTTGATACTGAATAGGCGTGAGACGATTTGCTCTAGGGCGCTTTCAGAAGTACATGACTGAAAAAAAACATAAAATCGAATGTGCGCTGGCTGTCGAAATGACTAAAGGGGGCGCTGGTTTTTATACTGGCACAACTAACTGGAAAAGCGCTGTTTCAGAACTTTTCTTTGCCTCAGCCGCAGCCTGTCGGTAAGGCTTGTCAGCTAGCAGGACAGCAGTTTTAGTGGGTGATCAAACTAAACGATTTAGGCTTGGTGCGCACGCTGCTCTCAGACGTCAGGGTGAAGGAAGACTGCAGACAGGTGAGCGGCAGTCAGTTTTTGAACTCAGGAGAACGAACAGACTGTAGACCTCGATGACCAACCAATATCTTTCACCGATTGTTTTACAGTTTCGCAGTGAGAGCTGGCAGGGGGCAGCGACGAAAGGGTGGGGTAAGAAAGAAGGGACCAGAACCACAAAAATCGACGCTGGGTGTCCTTTGGGGGATCCTGGGGGTGGGGGGTCACTTCACGTTCTTGTATAAGCCCTCCTGCATTTACTGATAACAGATGGAGTCTGATCTTTCCATTTAAGGACTGATAAGCTGACTTTTCCAACCAACTTAACGGAATCTGGTCACCAGAGCTGGAAACATTTATATTTGATATGCATTTCTAGTGCCGGAAAGTTTTTATTATTATTATTATTATTATTTTGAGGATTAAAACTAAAACTGCAAAACCGACATTGTCCATGCGTGTCTTCAGGCAGAAAATAGAGACTGTTGTTTGGTGTTTTCCTTGTGTTTTTGATACTCGGCATTTTCAACTGTGCTTAAACGATGACTTCGAAATGCATTGTGGGAAGAGTAAGGAGGAGCAGTAGTATGCAATCTGCCTCGGCCCTGTTTGTAAGCTAAGACGTTCTTTGTAAACAGCATATTATGTGTGTGGTTGTAGAAGACAGTAGACTTTTTGTGCTCTCAAGTGTCTTGAGATTTCTTCCCTTAGGCTTTAGAAAATCGTGGCTCTTACTTTGTAATCGAATTGAAATTCTTTGACTTGAATCAATCGAACCGGATGTACGGAAAAAACCTCCTCTACAATTTGCCTTTCGCAAAATGATCTGTATTTTTACCTGTTGCAGACTTCTTTATTGTTAGCTCCAAGGTTGTGACTGCAACGAAAAGTTCTTTCACTATTTACCGCGCGTTTTATCGCCTGACAGACTCGTTGAGCCTTTGTCTGTATTACACCTTGCAGAAGTTTTTTTTTTACTTTGTCTTTTAATTAGCTAGGGTCGTTCTTCAATCTCCATAATGCCACATTTATCATACAATGAGACCCATTCCTGTACACAGTTCACGTTTAATGTTTTCCGACAGAAATCCAGAAGTTGTATGAAGGTAAAGAATGTATGCGGGGCAGGCATTTATAATGTAAATTAAATTCCATGGTGTTATAAAATAGATGTTTTTGATACACGTTGAGTTGATGTCGACTTTCTTTTAATAAAAGTCAACAGTTTATAATCAGAAGTGCAACGTGACGAAAGCCAAAACAACAACCCATAGAAACATTTGGAGCTATGCCAAAGCAGGATGCATAGTTCACACTACTATCGGTGTAGGCTTGTCAGTTTTGCCGGGAAGGTCAGCCTGTTAGGGTCGGCACGTCGTATTCTCATTATATCTGTGTACGGAGGATACTGTGTCAGATATGCCTAGGTATATCAGGGTATGGGCTGTACAGGGTACATGTCATACAACACCTTGAAGAAAAATTGTGGAAAGCGCAGACAAGGGGAAAGCTTTTTTATTGTTACTTGTCCTACGAGATGTCTCGCAGACTGTTTCATTACCTGGCTTCACGTGGGCGACAGCTAGCATATGAAAGCTGGTATAATCCAGTCCTGTCCGGCATAGTTCCACTGGCAAAAATAACCGTCTTCGGCAGTTGAATTTTTCCCGTATACAGATTAAGGTCTTTCTTAACCTGGTGAATGTGCATCCGTGTTTGCCTAAAACAGCTGCGTGTGTACCCGGCCACGTTCGGCGAAATATGACACGCATTCGTCCTGTTTAAAAAGAAGAAAGACCTTAAAGTCTCGAAAAGGATTAAACTTCATACCTGTAATACTTACAACCGATAAAATATTTCGTCTAAAAAGGCTGTGCTGCTTTGCACAACTTCTTGTCAGCAGGAGCCGAGTGATTCATTTTCGGGTAGGAGACAGTGTTTGCGAAAAGGCTTTGCTTTTCAGCTTGTCCCGAGTACAGTCTGCGGTTAGGTGCAATTTAGTAACTTCGGCTTTCACGCGTCACTGATAGTCCCGACTGAAGTTGGCACGTGCTGGAGTTTTACTGAGCTCCTGCGCTGCGACAGCGAAAAGTCGAATGTCAGTCTGTCAGAAAACAGAACACGAGGAGAGAGATGCTGTCGACCTCGCGCAACTGCTGTAGGAACTTGTGCCGAATGGAGAGAGCCTGTCGTAGACCATTGCCGACGTCAGACAGTTGTCGGCGGGGCTGCTTCCTGCAGACTATTGACCTGCAGACAGTCGGAGTGAGACACCCAGACACCCATCTACGTCGCGAATTGCTTTAAAGAAACTCAGAATAGACAGTTTCGACTGTTCGGATTAAGTCTTAATTCTCAGACTTGGTTTTCTCTAGCAACCTGTCTCGGACTTCATTTTCCCCACAGATGCTCGGACAACGTTGCTCATTTATTTATTCCAAGAACGTGGGAATCGCTAGAAGAAAGACACTTTTGCCGAAGATTGCTGCCAGTGGGATGTCAGTGTCCTCAATGTTCAAAGGGAAATGTTGCAGAGTTAAATACTGTTACTCAGATGCAATTTATACCTGTTCGTGGAGTGTTTGCGTGTGTGTGTGTGTGCGCGCGCGCGCGCCTGAGTGTGCGAAGATGCTATTTTATCGTTTGTTTTGCAATATCCCTGTTTTTCATACGAGAAACGTTACTGTGTATGGAACAATCATGTAAGTAGCCCAACGTTTTTCTTCAATCTTCGTGCAATCCAGGTTATGTGTTTTTTGCTCAATTACAGTTAAACATTAGTAACAGGACTACCATTGCCAAAGTGTATTTATTTGTTGTCATATGGCGAGAGGCGCAAATCCATGGTAATCATGGCCTGTGAAACATCTGCCCTCTGGCGTGAACTTTCGCAATCAAGGCTAGTCCTCATAATAGAGAAGTGGAGTGTTGTGTGGTTTTACTTCTGTGGTTCCAACTTTGCTTTACTTTCTATGGACGCATAATACAGTTTCTTTTCATCTGTTCTGCGCCTCAGAAGACCGCTTCAAGGCTTGGATGTGTACAGTTTTGTTCTGCACCCTTCCCACAAAGGCCAACCGGCGTAGAAAGCTGGGAAGGATTCTTTGACAAAGTAGAACCACTATAAATATTATTCAACTTAGAATTTACCTGTGGTGTTTTAACGAAAATCAGATTATTCCAGACTTTAATAGTAAAAGCTATGCAACTCTAATCTAGCAATACGTTTGATTTTCAAATCTGTTTAGCTGAACAGTAGGCACTACTTTTGGTAATTCAGAGTTTGTGTCCCTTTTGTTTGCTGACCTCAGAAACACAACGTTCAGCAACATCTCTTGGCATTATTTATTTTCAGTGGTCAAAGCTCAGAAACATCTTCGACATATTCGAAACCACATATTTTATTTACGATTTCCTATTTTCACAAGCTTAGCTTCAGCTAATTGGGCTTTTGTGTTTTCGACAACGACGAGCAATAGTTTCTGTCCTTACAACTTTTGGGGTCTTTTTACAACTTTTGTGGTTTTCTCTCTAAAAGGTTAACATTCAGTCATCAGCAGACATCAGTCCCTTAGGGAAAAAAGCCATCTGTGCAGGCACGGGAAAGCCTAACCTTGAAGCGGCCCTCTGTGTTTACACCAGTTCTTTGTTCTGCCTGTGGTCTTAAGGCCTGTACTGAAACTCGTCGCGTCCGTCACCAATTAGTATAACGGTATATAGCTATTTACAGACGCGACGCAAATTTTAGGCTAGATCAGTCATCATCAATTCCTCGTTACTGACCCACTGCGATATCTTACAGTGTTTGTATATACTGTATTTCTTTCAATCGCGGCACCTCCATGCGTGGGCGTGTATATACCGTATTTCTAGCCATCGCGGCACTAGCTTGGACGAAGCAGTGGATACTTACGGTAGGTGACGGTGGATACAAAATAGTTCCTGGGGCTAGGTGGCGAGCAGGCCCGAGCGTGCGTTCGTTCGTTAGCGCGTGTGTGCGTGCGTGCGACATGTGAGTGAAAAGTTTCTGTCTACATTCCACTTCCTTTTGCATGTGAGTGTTTGTAAGGCTCGTGCGTTCTTCCTTGTTCATTTTTTCCTTGCCTACGCGCTTGCAATATGTTTGTCAAATTTGATGGAATTTGGAATTTTTAAAAATGAAGTAGACTATCTGCCCCTTTCTAAACTATGCTTATGTAGACAACAAACTTTTAAAAAAATAAAACATGGGATGCTTTTTTCTGGTGTGTGTATAAGATCTTGTATACGATAATATACTCTTATTCGAGTTTTCAGTTTTAAAAATGTGAGTGTGTGTGAGTATACTGTTCTAAATATCTTGTGATACATGTATAAATACGAACAATCATTGTGTTAATCGAATACCTAGCTATCTTTCCCAACGAGCTCTGTAACGAATTTTGTATACTTCGATTCTGTGTTCGGCCCGAACTGGATGGTATTCTTATGCTTTGTGACATGGTAAACTTTGAATTTCGTTTTTCCTTCTGGTCCCAAGGCTAGTTTTGGTCATTCTCGTTGAGAAATACTCATCAGAAAGTGAAATGTTGTGTGGCAATGGCATTTGTCAACGGCTTTTGGTGGGAAAGATCGAACATGCATCTACACAAAATAGGAGTGAAACCTTAGTACTTCGCTCGTCTTGTATGATAAAACAAGTAGGGAGCCATTTTATTTTTAAACTATTGCATAACTGCAACGTTATGTAACTACGATGGGTTTTTTTTTAAATATCGAAATCCCTACGCTTGGAAGAAAACCAGATGCAACGAAAATTTGGCTTTTGAATTTTCTTGTAATTGTGCCGTTAATCCTTTTTACCACTAGAAAAATTCCATTTATTATTGATGATATGTTGTATGCTATTGAGGTGTGTTGGCTGGCAACATTTGGAACATAATCATCTTCCTTCAAAATGTCATGAATTTATAACTTTCGAAAATGGTTCGAAGTCAGCCAGGAGCAGAAGTGACCAGGGGCCCTCTCTGTCAACTATAGCTGTCTGCGGCAAGGAGACAATGACGAACCAAAGTGAAACCTGAGGAATCGGCAACAGGGAGGCCGACGTTGTACGAAAACAAAAGAACCAGATGTCAGCTTGTGCGTTAACCGGCTCGTCATGTTTTGTAGATTGTAGATTGCGGAGCTATTTTTATCTTAATGTTATGGTTCTTTACATAAAATAAATGATTATTCAAATACAACGTCTTCTTTTATGACGTGTAGGTATAGATGTGTGTGTTGTCAGCGAGGCAGGGAGCAAGAGGAAGAAATAAGGCGCACATAATATCCAAGCTCATGACAGGACCGGACATTTGGCAAGGAGATCCTTCAGCATAACAAAAGCATGGAGAAATTCTGTGAGTACTCCTACATCGATTTCTTTACAGGATCTTTTAAAATACAGTTCACAGATTTCAAATCTCGACATGGCTCTTAACCAGTCCTGCCAGCTAATTTTATGACGGAAAGAATCCTGATATATACGAACACACACACCGACCTTCCTTTCTGTTCTCTCTGAAAACCATAACTGTTATCTCTGCAAATTATAATTAATAAAGAACAAATGAGGGCCGAGCGTTTAAATCATCGAAAGATAACTCCAACAAAGGTACTGGTAGCACTCAACATAACCGTATGCAGACGCCTGCGACCAAGGGAGCCCTCTCTTTGCTACGTGTTTGGGTACAGTAAGCTCCCTTGGTCGCAGGCGTCTGCATACGGTTACGTTGCGCGTTACCAGTACCTTTGTTGGTGTTATCTCTGCATTGCCGTTCACAATGCTCAAAACTCTACATTTACTCAGGAACACGTGTGCTTGTCCAGACCTGCACGATAACGGTGTACGTGGATTTCCTTGTGTAAAACTCTTTTCAGAGAACCTGGTAATGTCGATTATCATACTACGCCATGCATGGAGTCTTCACCTCCATCACAATACTTCTTCACTCCGTCAGATCTGCCGAGTATCAGCATCTTGCTCACAACAGACTTTCAACAAAAAATAAAAAGTTGTTAGTTTTTCGCTTGCACACTATTTTCATTGCGAAAAGCTTAAAAGAGTCGGACACTTTAATACTTGGTGTCAGTACATCACGTGTAGGACGAAAATGCTGATAAATGTGTATAACTGAACCAATACTGACTGTATAAAATGCTTAATAATTGCGACTATAAACGCAAGAGTAATATCATAATAATTACATGAATTAAAATGCACATAGGTCATGATGTATAAAGTTTTAAAAAAAAACAGTATACAGGGGAGATAATGACAGTAATTAAACACGGAACCAAGCAATTTGGATTGTGTCCTGCAACAACAAATTGTTTACTGTAATATGTTAATCTTTGAGGCATTCCAAAAGCATGAACTCTTTTTTTAGTGTCGGTGACATCTGTTCTCTTGTTTACGTCTGCGTTTGTTTACCACTGTACAATGTCAACGCAGTGAGACAATCAGACTATCCAGCGTGAGCATCCCTCACCAACTGACGGTGCCGACCATCTCCGAAGACCGAGACCCATATAGAGAACGCCTGGAGGAAAACGGGCGAGGCTGGTGCTGGAGACTGAATCAACGCGAGAAAACGTGCGTTTACGCTGAGAGGAAACGTGTATTATCTCGCATCAATGGTGATATCTTCCGAATTCTCGCGAGGTTATGGGGGTTTCCTTTTACAGTCCGATGCCAAACCAGACCCGATTGAACCCACGAGACAAAAGCGATCCCATGTGCTGATAGAATTTTCTTTAAATAAGAAAGATACACATATGGAACAAGTTTCCTGAACCACTTCTAGGAGCAGGCGTGACCGTGTATGGTATCTGCGTGACGACGCGTCACCTACCGGGAATGCAGCTTTGGTCACAGCTCCGTTTCGAGTCTTTCCCGGTTCGACAGTCAACTGTTCTTCGTAAACGCACATTTCTGCGCAGTTACTGTTCACGCCTGGGGTGGACGTACGAGGTCACAGGTCGGGGTGTGAAATTCCTCGTCGGGGGATTTCCAGGAGACGAGGACCAGCTGCGAGGTGCACCTGGACATGAAGTGCAGCCGCACGTAGTAATCACGCAGCCCGAACTCCTCCTCCAAACATACCACCACCCTGCGCTCCACCCCGCACACACGGTCGCCCCGCGCCACCCACACCACGTCACTGCGGCCCGTGGCCACGTCAGCTCCGTCGGTGTCGGTCATGACCCTGACCTGGATGTCCTCCTCGCGCAGCCCCACCAGCAGCCCCGAGTTGTCCGCAGCGTCCACCCACACCGGCACCAGCACGTCCTTGAACTGCAGCCTGGGCGGCAGGCCCGTGGAGTCGTCGTCTGGGAACAGCAAAGCATGGCACCGAGTGCAGGTAAGCTCTGCGCGCGGACGTGCGAGGAAACGCGTGTGGGAGGTCATGGCTTTTAAACATTGATCTCAGTACGAGAAATTGGTCAAGGGGGTGGGGGGGCACGAGGGAGACTCTTAACAGACGTCTACAACTTATAGCCTTCTGTGTTCCCGTGCCATCACATCTTTCTTTGGGATGGACCCACCGAAACGTTCAATCTTTCGAACGTTCAATCTTTCGATTTAGTTTAGTCACTTTTTTAGTTTAGTACTCGCTTCTCGCTTCTTCCCGCTCCCCCCCACCCCCGAAACTGACCAAGCTTTCTGCATCTCATAAATACAGGCGCCTACTCTAGAAATTGTTGTCGACACACTCTTGGGGAGCAAAACGCTACTATTAACACCATTTGCGAGACCTGCATACCAGTACTCATACCCTCCCCTCCAAATTCAGTACAGATATATTGCGTGCGTGTATTAAAATCTTTCACCTTTAATAGTTGCACGCTTGCTCGAAAATACGTGTGGACGCACAGCTCCGCTGACCCATGGTGTTCTAAAGAGACGCACTCACCTCTAATGCCAATTCGCAGGCTGTGTAGGAAGTGCGCCACCTCCCGCCCGCATGCCACGCAGTCGATGATGCTGCCGTTGGCGTGACCTTGACGTCGGTGATACAGAACCTTGGCCTGTGGGCTGTCGGCGTGGTCGGGCACCCCGCGCTGGTTGTACATCCTGACCACCCGGAACCTGGTGATCTCGCTGGCCTTCGCCACTTCCTTAGCCACCGCCGAGGGAAAGCGCAGGGGCCGAGTGAAGTATTCCAAGTGCCAGCCGGCAGGTGCGTTGTCCGTGTAGCAGCTGGCCGCCCACAGGTGGAGGTCGGGAACTCGTTCCAGAAGCTTCTCGCAGAAAGTCTGGAAGGGTTCTGACTGCGGCCTGGACAGGAAAACGAAACGCCTGTTATCCTGATCGTAGCAGGGCAGTGGCTCACTGGACATACTACGTGTCAACGTGTTTGCTTGGGGAGAGAGATTTAGGCTTGGGGGATCTGTGTGTGTGTGTGTGACACCATATCTTCGTATGAATTCGTGCTATGGCGTGAAGTGTCATTTGTGTGTGCGCTTTATGGTTGAATGCCTCTCCAAATTGTGTGTGCGTGTAGTAAAAGTAAATGATGTGAACCATGTCCCCTTCAGCCCGGATGGTCAGGGTTGCTGACATCACTCTTTGAGACCACGTGATTCAGTTACGCTGTGCGTATGTGACGAGAGGGCTAGCTGAAATTCAAAGAGAGCTTCTAATCAACTATCGGCTGTGTACATGTTAAGCGACTTTTCAGGGAAACGATCTGAATAATTGTTGCAAATACCTGAATATTTGTCACTGCGCTAAGAAAAAACCGCGTATTTAATTTGAAAATGGCGATATGATCAAGGTATGTTTTCTGTTTGCGTGAAGGGCGTTTTTAATTGGATATACATTCGTTCGGTTAGAACAGGCTCAAGGTCACGGGTGGTGTGTACACTCACATGTCGTCAGGTCCCGCCTCGTCAGCGATGACGTGCAGACGTCCATCGCCAGCTTTTCCCGACAGCTCTGTCACTGCTCTTTCCACGTCCTTCTCTTCGTAGAAGTCGTACTGCAGCAGATGCAACTGGCCTGGCGTCACCACGGCTGCGGCCAGCTGCGTGTTGATGGTCTGCTGCAGCAGGTAACGCAGCATGTTGCACGCCACCTGGCTGCTCATCCAGGTACTAACGACGTACACGTCACTGCCGAAGCGCAGCCACTCTGTCGCCGCCAGCAGCAGCACGATAGACTTGCCGGTGCCAGGGGGTCCTGCCACGAACACCCGGGCTGGAGCTCCGTTCACGAGGTGCACCTGTTCTGGAAACAGCGTGACCTGCACGGAGTACTCGCCGGTCAATGACACCGTCTGGTCCAAAGTCCTGGAGCCCAGGATGGGAGGAGACGTGCGAGGTACGGTCACTGTTGTCGCCGGACCACAGAATCTGTGGTAAAATGAAATGTGCCTTCAGGTCAGGAGGTCAGCTAATAGAAAGAACCTCCTAAATCACTTATGCAAGCAAGATGTCTATGATGATACATGTTACATCGTTTTGACTTTGTGGAGTCTGGTTTGTTGACATTGCGTACTTTGATGTTAAGAACAATAAAAAAAATTACACACAAAGAAGTGGCACTTCTCAGTCTCTCTGTACAAACAAATGCCTGTCTTGTCTACCTATATATATATACTGACTAGCTGCGTTTCTTAACCTGTTACCACAGTGGAACGATGTATATTAACTGTGGGCGTCCCCACTGCCTGCTTTACTTGTCTGTGCAAAGTTTATAACTTTTGGTTTGAGAAAATAGGCCACGTGTTAGAGTTTGCGTTGTTGAAAGGAATATGTTGTTATTTGCTGGCTAAATAGACTAAATCATCTCTCAATCTCACCTGGCCACTAGCGTCTTGTACAGATTAAAGGTCACCTGAATCTCAGTTCTGGGCCTGACCACTCGACGCTGCCACCAGCTCTGGAGCTCCCTCAACACTTTGTCACTAACCTCCCATGGTGCAGTGGGGTCGGACAGCTGATCACGGCACAGACACAACCCTGGTATGGCGGCAGGGTCTGTTACTCCCAGGCTGTGGCACAAGTCCTGGTCGCCCACATCACATACACAAAGAAAATTAGGGGCAAACGGAAAGAAAGAAAGAAAGAAAGAAAGAAAGAAAGAAAGACTGCAAACAGAAAAAATGGTGAATGTATGCATGCCACAGTATGAGAAAGTGTTCGAAACATACGTCAAACACGATATAATGATGGCTGTTAAAACGTCTATAATATACATCTTGATGTACTGATGCAAAGTACGCTACGCGTCGTCTATCGGAATACTGCAGTGAAGCCCATAGATACAAGGTTTCGACACTTGTCGCGAAGTCAGCGAGAACCGCTGGTCTTGGGTCAGAGTTCAGTCACTGGCACATGCATTGGCTCCCTTTATGACGCTTGGTTACAACGCTGCGTCACGGACAGCCGTGATGTCATACCACAGTTGCTGCGTTGGGCGCAGAACACCGAACACTAACAGTGTTCAATAATGTCACCCAGTCAAGCCTCCAATAATAAAACAGCATGCTATCTTACTACTAGAGAACAACGGGGATTTCTAACGACTAAAAGGTGTTATCAAACTGATTAACAAGGATTTGCTGCTGATCCTTTCCGCCAGCTGTGAGCAGATGTGTGGAAGAGGCGTGTTCTTTACCTGTGCCAACTGCGGTGACCCAGCAAGAGCCTGCTCCACCTGGCAGGTCGTCAGGTTCGGGAGAGCAATCACTTTCGTGATGCGCAGTCCAGGAACTGTCTGCGACAGAATGTGGGACAAAATGGCAGCCGCCTTGTCCAGCTGGGACGCAGCTTCTCTGAGAACTTTCCTGATGTTGTCGGCATCGTCCTGAGGGATTCTGGACGCTCTAGTACTTTGCCCGTAATCCTTCACTTCAACCACGACGACGCCGTGGTGTCGGTGAATGAGGAGCGCGTCGAAGTTGCCCTTCCGCCACCTCCTGGGTAGAGGTAACCCCGCTGGCCGGGGCAGGTGAGTGGCTGCAGCCAGGTAGCACGGCTTGCCCAGATACTGACCGAATCTGAGCGTGCTCATGGCGAAAAGTACCTCCCCGTTGACTTCGCACACCTTCTGCAGGCAGTGGAGCACGCGCCCCAGGGCTGCGTCATCTCGGACGTCATTCTGCTGCGAAGGGATTGGCGGAGCCTTGGTTGCCTTGGCAGCCGACCTCGGCCCGTTGGTGTTTGGACTGTCCTGTTCCGGGGAGTCTCGTCTCGCTGCTGTCTCGACTCGGTTGATGAAGACAGGAGGCATGAAGTAGGCGCGAGACTCCAAGTCGGGGAACGCGCTCTCCACCCATTGCAACCAAAACGCCTGGTTGTGTGGCGAAATGGTTGTCTGCGGCAATATAATGTGCAGTTCATAAGACATAAAGTTTGCCTGATCAAAAACAAACAACAAAAATTTAACCGCAAGCACTCAAAATACTTGGCTTTTGTAATCTACATTACTTCCATCCATCTCTCCCTGTGTGTGTGTGTGTGTGTTTCGTCTTTCTTCCTCCACACCTGCCTTCCATCCTTTCCTTGTTCACTTACCTGTCTAACCTTTGTACGGAATACACTGAAGTAAGACCTCACGTTGCAACTGACATACACATTTCTGTGTGGCTTGGCGGCTTTCAGAATCAAAGCGCACTTGTAACCTGTGTACCACATGGGGTGACACCTCTCCGTGTGATAAGCACAGGTTTGTGGTGCCTTGTACCATCCACACCCCGGCGTACCTGTCGCCTTCCTACCGACAGGTGTGCCTGATATGTTTACTCGACCAACCTAGGTGCCGGTTATCTACCTGACCAACCTGTGTGCCCGTCTTTTGGTGCAAGAGTCTGACAGCCGCCCTGATCTGACGCCGGTAGCCTCGAATGACAAGAAGCTTCCAGCCCCGGATGTCTGACGGAGTGGGGGCAAACTGGACCTCCGCCCCTGACATTCTATGGATCCCTTGGAACAGACACTGGCTTCCTAAACAACATCAGTAATAAATACAGAAATGTGTGGACACGTGAATCAATCCATCGATCTGTGCATGCATACATACGTACATGCATGCACATACATACATACATGCATACACATATACACAAATGCATGCATACACATATACATACATGCATACACACATACATACATGCATGCATACACATATACATACATACCAGTAAAGTAAACAGCTTCAGAGTCAGGGACTGCGTACAAGTCAACCTCGACACCAACGGAATTCTGTTTGTGGGTTCCATTACATATGGCCTCATGGCCGTTCTGCTGATGAAAAAAATATTTCGCAGGAAATATGTAAATATGAGTAAATATGTAAGTGTCATGACACACAGACAGGGTGTAAATGTCACGA
>SMGT01016652.1:368880-380404 GCA_004794575.1 Lanistes nyassanus | reverse complement strand
AAAAAAAAAAAGGGTTATAAAGATTATTTGCTGCAGCTCATACAATTCATCCACACGCTCGCTCGCTCGCTCAAACCCAACCACCCACGCACTCACTCACCCACCCATTCGCAAACTAACTAGCTCACTCACTTACTCACTCACTCACCCACCCACTCACCCACCTACTCACATTCATCGGTTCATACATCCATCCAGTTATCCGTCCATGCACCTGCATTATTACTTATTTGCTGATTATGAAAGACACAGAAAAGTGAATGTCATTTTTTTAAGTATCGGCTAACATGAACACGAAAATGTTGGCTCTTCTGTCAGACTTGAGGATTCCGCTTCCTTTCGCGCTGTGAATGGCAGCGTGTGTCCAAGACAGAAGTGGCCCGACACGGTGATCCTTCTTCACAAAGTACAATTTTGACATAGGCTGTGTTCTATGTCTTTAGTGTTACAAGAGCAACTGTTACCACAGCTCTCAACGACCTGCTGCCTTTGCTGCTATGACATAGTGACATTCAGCACGTAGTGACGGCTAAGATCTTCTCACCTGCTGTGACGTGAACTTCAGTTCTAGCCTATCTCGTGGTGACTTCAGCCGCAGGTACCCAGACTTGACTGGCAGGATGGGTGGGGACAACGCTTGACGCCTGAGGTCTGATGGGCCGTAACTGTCTGCTGTACGACGTAATGGCTGCTCCATTGCCTGGTTGTTTCTGAGTAAAACACACCGATACATCGCACGTAAACTACAGTGTACTTCACCCAACGTCTAACGGTGATAGAGCTGACAGATTGTGTGTACTCAAGATAGACACGCTGCTTAGTTCAGGGTAGAGAGCACGAGCTCTTATGTCCAGCCCAAAACAGCAGGATGTTGATTCGAACTGATAATTTCAATGAGAGTTTCATTAACCTTTCATTCCCCTTAGGCTTTACCTTGCACAAAGGCACTCGTAAGCTCTGAAGCGTACACTGATCCTATTTGCTGTTTTATGAACAGTAACATGAACGCATGTTCAGCCACCCCTAGTCCAACCATTAACAAAATTACAGAAAAACCAATAGAACTAACAAAGATATAACATCAGAGAAGGTTTACAGACTTTAGTTATATTTTAGACATGCAGTCTAGGGGCTGCGTGACCTTTCTGGCTGTACATCTTGGTGTACAGAAAGCTTTTGAATATCTGTCAAGCACTATAAAAACATTCTGATATGCCATTGCTGCGAACTCCCCAATTACCAAACAAGCAGTGATCACATGGTATGGGGTTAAATACAGTAACATGTCAACAGAGAGACAAAACCTAACAAGAACAAAGATCTTTATTCCTTTGATGTTAGTCCATCTGCTGTTTTCAACTTCCAGATTTCCATACCAAGTTTTGTTTATTTCTTCTGTTAGTTGATTCCCTTTTTTCTTTCATGTTGCTTATAGCAACGATAATTGGTACGGAATAAGTTTCATCACGATTCTACTTCATACACTGAGGCTCGTGTGCAAAAGCGTGAATACTGCGGTGTATTATTTTGCTAGAAACGTACCTGAGAAGTGGTGGCGCTAAAAATAAATAGCAATTCCTATTCAAGTCTAACAAAAGTGTCGTCTGTTTTACAGACTGAGATGGAGACAGACACTGTTGGGTAGACGTGTAGGGACTGAGGAGCAATATACTTTTCGTGTATTCCTCGCACGCGATCTTTTGCTCGAGCGAATATCATGTTATGCGCGGATTAGATGAACTGCATGCTGTCTGCGCTATTTCAAAAGATGGTTTCGCCAGGGTCAGCTATGATTTTGAAGTACAGCAGTTTTTTTCTGATGTGGCTGACAGCCGATACTGGGGAGCGCCCACGAAACCAACTCAAGAAGAATGAGTGCAAGAATGCAATGAATGCTATGGTTCCAATAAACCAGTTATAAAGTACTGTCAGGTGACTGTAGGGACCACGCCCTGCGTTCGCCGTTGACCTTAAAAAAAAGACCTCGTGTCGGACTCTATACTCCACAAAGACAAGAATATCCTATATGTGCCCCACTCATCCCTACTCTGTTTAAATGAACTTATTTTAAAAAATGTAGTTCACTTATTCTGTTTGGACTCCAAGCGTGCAGTTTTGTTTTCACTCTGTCAAAAGGATTTTATGTTGGAATCTCCTTGGCTTTAAGTAGCTCTCACGCACATGCTAAAATACTCCGCGCAAAATACTCCTCCCTGGAGGACGGTCGGGGCGCATGAAAGATCATGTCTCCCATCCCTTCGTAAAGGACACGTAAAGTTCCTGAGAAGAATAGACCTTACCGCCGCTCTCTGGACCAGGATAGACAGGAACGCTCACGCGAATGATACAACCCACCCCAGAGCTGGTTGCACGGGAGCTGCTCTTCCGATCATAACAGAAGTCGTACGACCCGTTCGCCCTGTGTATTGAAGTGCACCTTTAGGCGTGAACAGGAGACACGAGCCCTTATGCAAGCCGGGCCAGAGCTGTACATAGCGTGCAGGGGAGCATCGGTCTTCACCTCTTTGAGCACACGCGCCTCTCCAGCTCCATTCAGCTATTGTTATTAAACTTTAGTTAAAGGCGATCGGGGCCATTCTAGTCTCTATAACTTGTCCCTATGGCGCTATCAAGCTCGCTGCATTTCTTCCTGCCGTGCTTAATTATATACAGGACAGCACTCGACAGCCTGCGGTGGGCATCAGTAGCGCTGTCAACCCTCAATTTTCTTGGCGCAAAGGTACCACACAGCCAGTATTGTGCTGTTTGTGGTCACGTTCAAGGTTCAACGTCCAAGCCGGCCTCACACGGAGAAGTCATCACAGCTCCAGCCCATTGTATCAAAACCTCACTAGCGTCACAGAGCTGAGCCTAAATGCGGCCATTTAATTTAAAAGTTTCATTAAAATAAATATTGCAACTATATTAGGTCACACAACAAGTGGGAACATTTTAATTTAACTAACAATGGTTTAATTTAAAGCAATCTGTTGCATACACACTGAAAGCTTAGCGGAACTCTATTATCAAACACATGAAACACAAAGTTAATTTTAGCCTACAATGACTTCAAAGCACCGGTGCTATACATCGAGTAAAATAAGAAATATCTGAACGACTTAGATGCGGGTGGTGGTGGGGGGTGTCAGTCATATTGGCTTAGTGCTGCCTGCGTCTGTTCACAATAACACTTGTCTAATTCATGCGCATTAATATTAAGCTTCAGAGATGAGCGCAGCCTTTTATTGTCGACGGTTCGAGTTACTTGTCCCTTAGGGATGGCTGGAGAAGATAGAGGGCGACAAGAAAGTCATGCGTCCCAGTAGAATGGCGTGAAAGGAAGATGGGGCAAAAACGTATTTACGGCGCTATGGTTTATTGCCAGCTGCGTTCGCACACCACCCCTCTGCCGACGACAGGGGAGGACAACCATGGAAAAGGCGAAGGTTACGGACGAGAAATAATGAATTAGAGGGTGGGGGGCACACTGGGTAGGAAGGGTCGGGCGTTTCTGAAATGTAGCATGTGGTTCAACGCAAAAAAAAGGCAGCTTATATAAAGACACTGCAGCTGGTTATTCCTTGGTGCCGGTAAATTGAGAGACTAGGCAGTTACATCTGACAGCGCACGGTAATTTATTTTCCTTCGCAGTCACTGTAAGCTTCGTAAATGAATCCAGAAGTAGTGTAGAATGCATCACGGCTGTAGACTGAGCATGGCATCCTTTGCTGTCGCATGCGCCTTCTTTGCCTTTTATGCTGGGTTTTTAATACTAGGGTCTGGTTTCTCGAAGCCTTAAACACACATAACCTTTTTTGTAACACCCCTCCTACTCCTAACGCGACTTTTGCCAACAAAATGTCCTCACATCTATATGTAACGCAGTGGGGATTTTTTTAATACTAAATGTCAATGATTCTGTTGGGTAATCTGTCTTAATTTTGCTTAATGTTACGTTCATAGGAGATAAATAGAAATGGTGGAGGATAAAGTATCCAGATGCACATTTTCTATGTAATGTTATCTCGTTAAAAGAGAAAAGGTACAGGAAGAGCAATCATTACAAAGTTTGATTTGGGTCCTTCGCTGACCATTTAAACATCACTGACCTTCCGATAACTTTCGGTCCTCACTGTCCACGCACTTTGTGGTTCAGATGGTTCCAGCCATGCAGCGGACGTTCGCATTGAGCATGATGGCGCAGTAAGAATCTGTTGCTCTCTGCATTGACCCACCTTATCTCAGAACAGTCGTACTGCAAGGGTTGGCTCTATCCCACCTCAGTTCAATAAGATGACTTCCGCCACACCTATCGCTGAAGTGTTTTTCTCACTTATCCTCTTCTTCGTGAACATCGCTAGCATCGTCGCACATGTCGTTCACCCTTTACCCGGTGCCAAGCGTCCACACGTCGGTCGGTCCCGACAGAAGGTGCGTCTTTTCCCACCCGTACACACCCTGAGGTAGGTGGCCCGGCGTGTGTGTTGACAGTCAGCCGCCGCCCCGCTGTCATTGTCGCGCATTCCGGACGTTGGGCCAGGCGTAGAGCTATTGTAATGGGGTCAGGTAGACCGTCACGTGACCTGAACCTAGTTTCGACCGTCTTTATCTATTCAAAGAGCGCCTCTCGCCGTTTTCGCTGTAAGAGGTTGTACCATCTCGAGTTTCCCCGTCGCACAGAAGGCGCTGAGAAAACTGCTAGGTAGATCTGCGGACTAGCAGGTGGAAGGTTGCTGGAAGGTGTGGCCAAGGATTATCCCCTGGAGTTATACATTGTGTAACTCGCACTTAAACTGTTTGTCGTCACTGACCATCTCACTGCAGCCATCAGTCTGGCGGTTCTTCCAAGGTATAGGACCCTATCCCCCCATAGCGCAAAATCATCGCGAGGCGGAATCACTGTCCCTCCAAAATAACCAACCCAACCCATCGCACGCTTCTTAATGATTTGTAAGTCTTGTCACTGCACGAACAGTCTTTACACACAGTTAAAGGATTAGGTTTCACTCCGTTGCTCACATTTACGATTTTACGACAATGCCGTTATTAAAAAAGCAGAAATGACGCAGTGAGAATCTGTACGTATGTGCGCCCGACTCCGTACGGGATTGTATAGATGATCCTCTACACAAAGATTGAAAACACACATACAATTGTGCATAAAGATAAAATAAAAACCCATGACAAAGAAAGAGATTTCTAAAAAGTCAGACACAGACATCCTCAAAAAAAGTAAAGAACATGCCATTGCGATAGCATGGAAAAGGTCCTCCTCTCTACCCCCTCCCCCTCCATCCACTTTTTAAAAAAATTGTCCACGCATGTGAACACGAGCGCACATACAGGCAGGCGCCTATTCAGACATACGATGCACGCATAGTAGTATATTATAATCATCTACCTACGAGCAGAAATTAGTCCACTTGTGGATACACATCGATCCATCTATTCCTCAGCACATGCAGGTCCACACACGAGTTGCGGAGCGGGGACACACGCCAAACAAGCTTTTTTCAAATATATTGTACATTATTGTGAGACAAGCATAGAGATAAGGGAAATGACACCAGAATCTCTCTCGCTCGCTGTGTATTCTTCTGAATATACGGGTGGATATAGGGTGTGTGTGTCGGCAGAACAATTGAGGTGGCACAGTGGAAGCAGGTATGTATAACTCAATAATGGCAGATCACTCAGACAAGAAACGAACAGGATGTATAGTTTGCCTACATGTCTCCCAGCCCACCCACTCCCATCTTCTTCCTCCTTCCATACCACCACCCCAAAACACTTCTTTTATTGTCTTTGACAAGCCCTTGAAAGTTAATATACTAAAGAGAAAGATAAATGTCACAACGGGGATAACACTCTTGTAATGTTGTCAGTGTACTTAAAGAAATTGATTTCACTATGTAAAAAAAAAAGCATCAAATTTGTCTGATGATGGCACTCATCTAGCTAAAATTCTTCAATCAGTTTGAAAGGCGAACCGACGTATTGCTTGATGTAAGTCTCTGCTGAGTTTCTGCGTGACTCGATGCTGAGTGGAAAACAGCAAACACTAGAGTCGGGGAGTCCCTCTTCAGGGACCTCCCACAGCTTGCATCATCTCTCTGTCAGCGCAAGATCAAGATCCTATCCTACCGTCGCCGCTATCTCAATGTACCTGGTTAAGAATAAAAAATATTTTTATCGGAGTTAAAATTGTTTGCATATGTCAACAGTTGACAAGGGGAGGAGGGGAGAGAAAGAGGCACCAAAGCACGAGCGGGTTAGAATATAAAAATGTAACTGTTTCAACCAGGAAGTCTAAGCAGCTCGATCCAAACATTCAAAACAACGAACAACAACCACAGTCGCCACTTCAAAAGACAGACAATCAACAAAACACTTGACAACACAGGCTGCTGGCGAGCAGACATGTGATATTTCGTAAATGTATACCTCCTTTATCTCGGGGACCCCTCCCCCGCCCCCTTTGGGTTTTTTTTTCAAAGTAGCTACGGCTTTGCACAGACCTTCCATAACATGTCCGTCGTGTTAGGTCACCTTACTGCGAATCAAAGGACCTGACTGTGTTTCTCACACTGAAACATCCCGCGTTCCCTGGAATAGAAAGGACACCAGACAACTCCCCAGGACAAATGGAGGTTGTTGACCTTTGCCCTTGTGGATGCGCTCTAGGAATTTTTGCATAAAGTTAGCCTGTAGGCTGAGCACTGTCATTTAGCACCTTTGCGAAAGCACCGCAGGTAGGACACGAGATATAACATCCGGGTCTGTTTGCCAACTACGTGAGACCCGTAAAGCAAAACGTGGGATGGCAGGGAAGGAATCTAGAAGAGGAGGGTGACTCGTAAATTTTGATGCACCCCACACATACAAGTTTATTTTGTCCTGCATACCAATCAGAACCTGTCCTTTTCCGGAATTACTTGCTAATTTGGCAATCGAAGTTTGGTTAAGTTTTAAAACACTTTTGCGGAAGTAAAAACGTGTGTTTGTGTTTGCATTTTTATTTAAATTAATGTACTCTGGTGCTAACTTTCCGAACTTCCGTGACTTTCTTGTTAAGTAAAATTATCTGTAAAATGCACGTGGTTCCTCTTGGGTTTTGTTGTTGTTGTTTGTTTGTTTGTTTTGGCTTTTTGGTTTTTGTTTGTTTTGTTTTTTGTTCTTTTTTGAAAACTGACTTTCTGTTTGAAACGCCTAGCATGAAATTTCACAACAAAACCGATTTGGAGAAACAGACCACAGCGAATAGACTAAAGGGAAGTAACACATTTTCGTGTAGCAAGTCCGTCAAATTTCTTTGTATTGTCTCCCTTAGCACAAGCATTCGATGTCACGGATGAACACGAAAAGCGAGGCGGCGAGCCAGAAAGAGGTCGATGAGGAGATATAAGCTGTGTGGATTTCGTACAGAAACAAATTCTTCTGAACTGTCACTGTACGTCTGGTCTTAACTTCTAAATTTGCAGACACTCCTTTACCCATGTAAAATTCAGAAACAAATAGCTTGTTGTCCGTACTTTTGAGATTATGAACATGAAGCTGTATCGAATTAAATTCTTATTCTATTTTGTTTTGAGGTCTCTCGCTCGATCGTCGCTTAACTTATTTATTTTAACACTTTCGGCTTGGCTTAGCTGTGATGGGGTGAGAGTGCAAGGACCCACTTCTACGTCTTCTGTATAATCTGCTGTTTGTGTGGATGAAAATATTTCTGACTCACTGCAACTTTTTCTGAAAGATTTTCTGCCATGCGGTTTTGGGTGAGATTTTCACTGTTGGAAGCAGATCAGGCCTTAGATTTTGTTCATTTCCCTTATTTTGTGGTATCTTTTGCTTTTATCTGACCTTGATTGGTTAAAAACGCTAATATTTAATTTTAAAAAATCTTTTCTCGGTCCTGACTTGTTACGTTTTGAAGACATTACAGAGACAAAAGCAAGATTAATTTGTTGAAAATGGCTTTCCGACTGAAAACCACAGACATTTTGCGAACAGAATCACAATCCAGCACAGATCTAAAACCCACAAGATAAACAAGTGAACGCATTATAATATAAGTCGTTGCCTGGGGCAACCTTACTTATGCAATCAATACAATATAATTACTAGGCTGTACATCATACCTTTTCCCTATCATCTTGATATCCATGTACTGCGAGTTTTCGTTTGGGGAATTCGCTCCTCATCCTTTCTTCATCCTCTCTCCCTCTTTCCGTTCCCTCTCTCTCTCTCTCTCTTTCGCCTGACGCCTGTCTGTTCCTGCACATTTTCTCTCTTTCTGTCCTTTCCATTTTTCACTCTTTCTGTTTTCTATATTTGCTTCTCTCTTCCCATTCTCTTTCTTTCCCTACTTTTTTCTCTTTAACGTGCTGGCACAGGCATACCAAGCCTGGAAGCCATGTACAAAAATTAAATGACTATTGACAAAAGTAGATCCAGTGAGGCTGTGACGGCCACAAGTCGGAGTTTATTGTCCAATCCATGTTTTCTGTTCGAATTTTTTCATTACGTGAAGATTTTGTATATTTTCCTTTTTTATTTAGTAAACAATATTCATTCAGAAGAATTCAGAATATAGGAATATAGTCCATTTTAATCTGTAGTCTGTTCGCAGTTTATAAAATTACATCACCTTACTTCATTTTCAAAAAATGGCGCTCTCCTGGATCAACACTGTCTCAAACTCGTCTTGTCACGCTATCCCTCCCGCCTCTCCCCCCAAAAAAGTAATCGTTTTTCATCGGCACTCTGTCGTTAAGTGCTTATAGTTCTTTATCCTGAACCTCCTTTCAATAAGTATTGTTTTGAGGAGAAGTCTGATTTTGTTTTGTTTTGTTGTCAGTTTTGAAGGTGCTTATTTGATACAATAAAGTCAAGAACACCACAATCTTTAGCACAAGTACGGTCTTTTCGTGATATAAGAGTGTGGCAAGAACAGAGCTAAAATTCTTATGGAACAAGCATTTACTAGCTTGCAAACCACGTTAAGTTCTCTGCAGAATCAGGTCTAAGCCACACGAATCCTGACACTTTGCCAGTCTCCTGTAACAACAGCCAAACTTTCTGCAAACTGTACACTACACTATTAACAAGCAATCTTGCTAAACTCCTAACATCTTAGTAACTATGTGGCTATAATTATGTAAACTGGCTAAATTTATGGCGGAAGCTTTAAAAATTAGAAGCAGAGGTTAATACTAGGACGCCATTAGATGTCCTGCCCATCAACTAGTCTGTGTGTGAGAGAGAGCATACAGTGTACAGTATGTTTTTGCGTTGTGTTGTGCCGAGATTTAACGATTGTCTCCCTTAGCCCACAGTCCGTTAGCGGCGTGTCAATATTGGTTTGTAATACAGTTGTTGTTCATCGTGACTGGCTGGATGTCGTGTTCCCTAGTGTACGCCCACAACCATTCTGACGGGTTTACATGCAAACAAACAATATCAGGTTGAACACCACGAACCTAAACAGTTGTTCTTTTAATCTCTTCATTCTCAATAGTACTTACAGTTGCTGTCTATATTTATAACCACCTATTGTCGTGGGGCTCATAAAATACGACAATAAACCAATGTGCCACACACACACACACATATATATAATAAAAGCCAAATTCGTATAATAATTTTATTTCACAATTTATAATAACACAAACAGTTTTTCAAAAAAGATTCTATGTTAGTCTATGTCCTCACGTCAAAATTAAGATTTGTTGAAAGGCTTTACTTAACTGGACGTGTGTGGGTCCTAGATCCCTTAACGTTCCGCTGTGTCTGGTTCAGGACCTTGGAAGAATACTATAAAGTGGCATTCCACAAGATCCCGCACATTCCCGAACCATAGATGTTTGTTGTGGTTTTACTGATGCTGCAGAAGCACACACACTAAATACCCACAGGCAGGATAGCACCATCAACTTTCTGATCCTTTTCTAATATTCATCGAATTGAAAACTCTGGAGGAAATCGCAAAAAAATGTTTTGAAACTTTTCTTTTTTGGTCAAAAATTCTCACGTTAAAAAAGGACCAATTTCTTTCCGAGACATGGAAGATTTTGGTGACGTCACTGCGTGTCCAGTGAGATACGGCCACCACTCACCAAACTGATGAACATGTAATAAGCACCACTCTGAAGGTAAAACCCCCACTTTGTCACGAGTGTAGACACGTAAAAGCAGACGTCCCCATAAAGAACATATAACGAAACTAACTCTACAGACAGTAAAAAAAATAATAAAATTTTTTAAAATTGAGAAGACGCAATTAAAAAGTTTAAAAGAAGGATGTCAACTTCTTCATTTATAACCAGTCATCTATGGAAACAAAGATTTACATGTGCAGAGTAGGTGTGTAAAATTAAACTTAAAATAACTAAAATCAACGAAAATTACACTAAAGTGAAGCCTTAAGCTAGAGTTAAATAGAACTTAGAAATAGGGCGGCAGTAGAAGCGACCAACAGGGACACCCTAATGCGGACGACGAGAGCAATCGCCAAGCAGAGTGCCAGAAGAAAGACCAGCAAGTCGTGAACCATCACTTTGCCGCCCAAGTCCAGAACAGTACAGTTAGTGAGCCCCTCCCCTCAACTCCCCTTCCCATGACAGTGTGAAATCACTGCGAGGTGGAAGCACATTCCAAGCAAACACAACAACTTTGAAGAACCTGAGTGTCTGGAAGCGTGTAGTAAAAATAACTGAGAACCTAAGTGCCCAGGAGCGCGTTGCATACACTAAACACAACTAAGAACATGTGTGCCTAACAACGTGTTGTAAACACTAAAACCACTAAGAATAGGTGTGCCTACCATAATGCTGCAAACACTGGACACAACTAAGAACTTGTGTGGCTAACAGTGTGTAGTAAACACTTAACACAACTAAGAACATGTGTATCTAACAACTTGTAATAAACACAACAGGCTTTTCTCTCGTCATGTCGCTGCCAACAGCAAGCGCCAGCGAACAGCTGGGAGTCAAGCTATTCTTATTTATTGTTCCACATCAAACATTTGACTGCGCAGTTGTTGGGATTGCCATGGCAGCGCTGTCCAGACTGCTCGGAAGTATTCTGGAACACAAGGTGTACGAACGTCAAACAGTTGACACCTTACTTCGTATAATACTTTTATCTGGCTTTCGTTGTATGAAAAATCAAATGCATCAAGAACTAAATTACTCACCAAGAGCAATGTCTGGTAGAACAAACGAATTTGCAAGAGTACTTCTTGCATCGCATGCAGCAAGGAGGGTTTGTGTTATTCTGGGAACGAAAGATGTATGTCTTAGGGCTCGCCCAGTGATGGTCACCAGCCTTTGAAGAAAGGTGATGTTTCCTTTCGGCACCTTCTGCATTATTAAAAAAAAACAACCTCTGTTATACGATATTCAGTATACTGTAACATTAGGTCCACACACGTGATTACTGTAAAATGAAAGGCTTTAATGTCAGTATACGTGATCGTCTGTAAAGAAAATGGGTAAGGACTACTGAAAAGATTCCCCCCCCC
>SMGT01016652.1:309223-360715 GCA_004794575.1 Lanistes nyassanus | reverse complement strand
CGTTTTTTCGTCGTTTTTGTGTCGTCCTGATGAAGGGGTAGTGCTCCGAAACATGTAGATTGTCTTTGTCTGTGTCATGTCTTAGCTTGGTCCAGTTCCCTTGTTTTAAATTTTTGTAATATCTGTAAAAGTTGATATCTATGACTTGTCTCCCTCCTCCATTCTTTAACCCTCCTCCTGTTTCTCTCCCCCCCCCCCACCTTTCCCTCTCGTCTTCTGTTTGGATGAATTCGACAGAAAAATGCAGAAACCCATTACATTTCTCGGGGGTTAAGTGTTTACTAGCACTTGTCCACCACGACTGATTAACTGTCATGTCTTCTGTGGGAATTCTTCAGGGGAAAAAACTAGATGGACTTTAACGCTGAAAGTTTGTCAGTCTTCTTTGACAGACGCAACCTCTATAGGTTTTGACTTAGTCACAGCGTACAAAAACACTACACATCAGCAAATGAACGGATTTTTTAAAATCAGTGATCACGTGTGTTAAAACATACAGGAATACCAAATTAGATATCGCTACAGTCCCTTCCCCAAGCTCAACAGACAATAGCAGAGAGTTTTTCATGATGCATTACCGGATGATCATTTAAAACAGTAAAACAAAATACGTCGCAGCATAACTTCATACCTTCTTTTACCTCTGTAAAGAACATTAGCATGAAAAGAGATGTCGTCAATCAAAAAATAAATAAAGATAACCACATCTAACGTTGCCTTCTGAGCACACCTTCCTGTCATCCAACATCCAACAGTAACAGTTGTCTAAGTTAACACGTGACTCGCATTTCAAACAAAAATAAAATTTATTGTATACACAGTGATGGCGGCGTTGTCCAGAACGCTCAGATGTAATCTGGAACACAGCAAACAAAAATGCATGTAATTCGAGGAAAGTGCGCAATCCACGCTTTTTTGTTGTTGTTAATATTTTGTTGTCAATATACACAATATTTATATGATTTGCATGCTTTGTAGTTAGTTGGATTGGTTCACATATATCGTGCAGATAAGTTTCTATTTTTTAAATACTCTATTTTACCTCGAGAGTAATATTACGACTAGAAAAAAAGCCGTTTGTCATAAGAAGGATTTGTTTACTTTTTTATCATTAGGTCACCATCCAAGGTTTTCTCAAGACAGGGTAGGAGAGGACAGTGGAAAGAAGAAAGTGAGTAAAAGAGAGAACCCAGTGGGGAAAAAGCCGGCAGCCACCCCACACGCAGAACAATGTATTTAACCCGGACAGACCATCTCAACCGCCGGAGTCGGCGATGATTACAGGTTCCCGCTACGCTGCGGGTAGCCCCATATCGAGAGAAAGATAGAGAAAATAAAGTTAAGCCTGAAAAATACACATCAAAGCCAGGAACAATGTTAAGACGGAAAGCACTCACCAAAGGCAGGAATTCGAGCAAATATACTTGCAGGAGTACACTTTACATTTGATGCAACATTTCATTCGAGGTTCGTCGCTCTCACGAATCAGCCGACGATGTCGAAAATCCACAGTAGGACTGTCCTCTGGCCTCTGAACATCTGCTGCAAATAATAATTTTCAAAAATCTCAACAATCCGTTCACGATGTTGCTGCACTGGTTTGGGTTGCATGAGTGATCAAACGTGCACTTTAAGTCACAAAAGCGGTCATAATGCCCATTCCCCGTGTGTTTCACGTCCACCTTTACCTACGGCCGGCGATGATAACGCCCTACCCCCCAAACTACCTCGTATTGTATTCAGAAAAAAGAAGAAGGAGAACAGAGAAAAATAATACATACTTAAATTATTGGCGAAGATTGCATCGGCTATATTTTCTTTAAATAAAACTACATATTATTGGCGAAGATTGCATCGGCTATATTTTCCTTAAATAAAACATCACAAGGTTTCCATCTCTACCATTGCTGCATCATAACACGTTATCTGTCCTACCATGATTTCTACTCCTGTAACTATTCAAGCAGAGTCGGACATGCTTACATTTCTCAGATTATCTGTCGTCTTTTTGATTACCAAGCTAATGTAAATATAACTGAACCTGTAGTCTTTTTGGATGCAGCAAAATTTTAGATCCTAACACCTAATCCACACCCCACATAGGTGTTCCATTTTTCAAAAAGACGGACTATAAATCAAAATAGCAATGCATAGTTTTTAAATAAAACATATAAAAGTCCTTCACATGATGCATCACCTGACATTAATGGGAAGATCTGATGTTCTTACACCGTTCCCTATGGGATTTTCGTGTTTTAAATCGGCTGTGACCATAGCTGTCAAAGCAGTCAAGACGTGCACACTTCGCTCTACAAATCCAACAGCATCTTTAAAGCATTTCAAAAGGTTTTACCAATAGTTTTCATAGAGCCTAAATAAGAACTTCTTGCAATATTTGCAGTCTGTATCCTTTTTCCATCCTTGTTCATAAGTGCAAGTATATTTTGTCACACCCCTTTATATAACCACCATTTAACGTACAGCTGCGCAAGATGAGATACAGCAGGAGTGAGATTTAAGCCTCGTGTATTCTATGCAGTAGGCACAGTTCGTCCTGGAACCCGGCTGCTTGAGGATGCATCGGAAAAAACTTCTGTATGCAATGATTTTCTTTCTGTTTTATTAGCACTTGTATTACCTCCATTTCGAAACAAAAACTCTAAACCAGAACTAGAAACACTAACCACTAAATACCCAATTTAAAACAACAACAAAACTACACTTAAGTCTCTCGAGGGGGACGTCACATGTTAACATTCAGAAGTGGGGAGTAACGATAAAATCCCTCTGAGGTTTGTACCTCAGGCCTACGCATCTTCATGAGAAAAAAGGTTATCGCCCAGTGGTACTTAAGTTTTACAGACCATACATGGATACTGTATGGTCTATGCTGAGCGCCTGGTCTGCTTTTCCAAACTTTCGCGGCTGTAAGTGCAAACATAGGTCTGTGTGAACTGGCCACTCACCGGATAATGGAACAGCGCATGTCAATTTGACTAGCAGGCTTGACAATAGCAGCAGGCAGAGTCCTCTTGCACCCATCTTCATCGCTTGCTCCTGTTTCTTGATGGTTTAATTTTTTAATTTTTTTGACTGCTTGAATAATGCTGCAGCTGCCGCCGCTGCTGCTGCTGCTAAATGACGATGATGATGATAACGACACAAAGCAAAAAGCATTATTCCCTAACAGTTATAGAAGATTTTTAGATATGGAAGGTTTTATTTACTAAAACATACCAGGCAACGAAAGACCTGTTCAAATATTTCAAAGCTAAAAACAAATGACTTACAGTGAACATCCAAGTTACCTGAATTATCCTAAAATGTCCAGCAGTTCCTCTAATGCGCACACTTTTATTCGCTTACTCACGCATGCGCAGTAGTGACAAGAAAAATTTACGTGTAGCGGAGGCGGGAGTTTGCGTGCCGTGGAAAACATTCTCAGACTCACACATAAACGTCAGTGAAAAATAGTATTCTTTTTATTTTAATATTCTATATCTTGTCTTTTCAGGTTACCCAGCCCCGTCGGGTATGATTCGTTGTTGCCTCAGGAAAGAACGCAGGCGTTTTAAAACATAAGGTATGCCTGATAGGACAGTAACCATTTGACCACTGCGAACATTTCGGTAAATAAATTATTTTTTTAAGTTGAATGTTCTTCTCCATTAAAATACCGTCTTGCGCTGATCTTTTTTCCCATCCGTGTACTGTTCTTCTTCAAAATAACCTAAAAAAAATCTATAAAGCTGTGGCGAAAGTTGCTGAGCCCTTCACCACTAAAAAGCGATGTTCTGCTTCATGTTCCCACAACGAACTAAATATATGCGTTATTATAAGGATTAAAACGCGTTGAACGAAAAGAAAAGATGATTATAGAAGTACATGCCGTAAACGGATAATTTTTTATTCGCGAAGTTTCATGCTTACACTTTCCGAGAGAGACTTGCAAGGTCAATCTTTCAGGACAGGAGATCAATATTCAAGAATGCACAATTTAGTTCCTCAGCAGTCGTATATCTCGTCTTTGATGTCCTCTTCTGTCAAAAATAATAATTTGTCGAGAACTAACATTTGAGATAAATAAATAATCACACACTCTTATACCCACGCACGCTTGCACGGACAATAAACACTACATCTATTTTCGATTTTGCCTATCTAGTACTTTAACTGACTGACTGAACACTGCCCCACATTTAAACGGGCAGGCTGTTAGTGTATCTGTCAATATACTCCATCACAGATCTCCATGCCTTCATCAATTGTTCAATTACATTATTTATTCTTCTTCTATGCCTCATAGACTAAATGCTGCAGAAAAGGTGAAGAAAAGAAAATGAACGAATCCCAGAAAAAAACGAAACTGGAAATGAAAGACTATTCGTTTAAATGGCTGGATTTTTCCCAAAAGCTGGGGGTAGAAAACAAACTATGATGCTGTGCTGGGCTTGGCCTTGTAAACTATTCAGGCTTTGCCTGAACACTCTAGACCAGGTGCACATCATTCAAACACTTTTTCTATTACTAAAACTGCACGCCTTTGAAGCATCTACAAGGGTCTGAAAACTGTTTGAAAAATACAATAATATAATTATCTTACCAGCTCATGGAGATGTATACACTATAGACTTAAAAAGACTTAAAAACTGGTAATCTGCTAGCTGCCCTGCCAAAGTCTGGGTGGGACCGAAGCTCGAGTTGTGACACCAGTCCCAGTGTTTAGGCAACAGCATCCTGATATCCACCTCGTTTGCGGCTTGCCAAACAACCTTCAGTTGTGAATGCCCCATGTGCGTTTTCGATCTAGAAGAATTCATCTTTCGAGCAATTTTTGAGTTCTGCATTAAAATCGTGGTATTCGTAATAACTTATAGTAAAACTACTTTCTGAATTAATTACAACTGCCTCCGGGACTGTCTCCCACGAAACGAAGAAATTAAGACCATCTCCCGAACGCGACTTACGACCGTCTTTGCGCTTTTTAAAACGAAATATGTCTACGTCTACCATTTTAACGACGCAACTTGAGACCCGACCTTGTGTTAATAACCGATGGAGGTTTTTATTGATGATCTTTCGAAGGCGTTAATTGAAAGATTTCACGGTAGTAATAAAAACAGCAGTGTAACAAGACACGTCCTTGTTGTGATGCAGTGAAAGTGATAATAAATTTAAAATCCACTCCAGTCTATCGGCTGTGATCTGCTCTATATCCTTCTAACTTTTTTTTAAACATGGCATTCACTTATAACTTACAATAAAACGACAACTCTGATGTAACAGATGCTGAAATGTTGTGAAATGTCGGATGTAACAGATGCTGAAATGTTGTGAAATGTCGGATGTAACAGATGCAGAAGGAAATGTTGTGTTTGGATTTCTGGGCCACAGAATTTTTTTTAAAAAAGAAAGATTTATATTCCCTCCACTCTCGATAATAGACATACTGGTTTCTGTGGTATAATCCTAGCCTTGGCTGTGGCCAGATGATCAAATCATAGTTTAATAACAGCAGCGCTCACCTTTCCTAAAACTTATCTCAGATTAACAGGACTCACGTAAGCAGTTTGCTGCAACGATCAGAAAACATGTTTACGGAAAGGTTTGTCAAACTCACCTTTTAGTCCCAGTACTGTTTGCCAGTGAGACACAGAAATAAAATATGTTTTCAACTGTACATATGATGTAAACATAATAGAAGAGGTGACTATAACGGGGCCAAGAAAGCCACTGAAACATTTAAAGGCCCCCTAACCATGGTCAAAAAAGTTGAGAAGGTAGTTGCTTCACAAGCTACCACTCGCTGTCGGGGCATGTCACGTGTGTATGTGTGTGCGTGCTCACTCCTTCCACTAAAGGCACAGCAAACATGTACTTCCTGTGGTCTGAGCCTATAAACCTCGCGTCGTTTGAGACCAACGGACCTTGGGGATCAGCATATACCGCTGTCGGCTGAGCTACGGACTACCTTCCTCCACCCCATACTCCAAAATCTCCTCCAGGTGGAAGCACTGTCTCTCTAAAATAACCAGCCAAACCACGGACCTTAGAGACAGCCTGCAGAATCATCGCACAGTTCCTCCTTGTTTCCTTAAAGTATGAAAATTCCTCTGACCCTGACAGGAAAAAAAGGAACGCTGCTAGATGAATACGTATCCAGTTTCTGGTTCGAAATATATACAGTATTTACAAAAAGGCTCAGCAAACCTAAGAAATAACACGGCCAAGCTGTCCTGACCTTTAAAGGTAAACAGTAAACCCTCCCCTGAGCCTGGCCTTCGGCTACGTGTGACACTAGTATGATCCTGTGGTTTTTTGCGTTGTTAACATCCTGAAACCTTTGCCTGTCATAATGTTTCCATCAAAGACTGACACGTGCGCCTATAAGGTTGACAGGGGGAGGACGGGGAGAGAGAGAGGGAGAGAACGAGGGATCATGAGCTATCAAAAAAAATGAGTAGGGAAAGAACTGAAATTATAAGTAAACAAATCCAGCCTTACTGCAACATTAGAAGATTCATCATGTGCATTTCGTTTGGCACTACGTTTGTGAGAAATCCCTTTAGACGCCGAATGTGCATTATATGTGTTAGTACTTTACCCTTCTGTAGTCAGTGTCAGTGAAAATATTGCTCGAGCCATGCATTGAAAGTAAAGCCTCAAAAATAATCTCCATTGTTAAAATGTGGGTGGGTGGGTGGGTGGATGAGTGGGTTGTTGTGCAAGGGCGGGAGACATGGTTATTGCATTGTTTGACGTCATTTCCATCCCCGTGAAACTTTGTTGTCTAGATAAACTGTAAAGCTAGAGTCAACTAGGATCTGATCCCTAAATCCAAATACGTGTAATATTTTATTACCGCCACATCAATCATGCAGTTCAATAGAAATTTAGAACTTCCTGCATGGTGACCATCAGCGCCCATTGAAACAACAGTGTCTCTGGAGCACCCTTAAAGGTAGCAAATATCCAGTGACTTTTGTTGTTTGTTGTTTTTTTGTTTTTTGTTGTTGTTAGGTCGTAGGGGAGTGGAGTGCTTGAAACTGCCACCTTTCTGTGGGCATGCATTGTTAGGCCAGTGACTATCTCCTCTCCCTTGCCACCTTACCTTCCCTGTCTCATGTGACGTTACGTCTGTTCCTTTCGTTTCACTGTACGTCACCTACCTTTCTCAACGCACCCTTCCTTCCCCTGTCGTACAGACGATAGACAAACTAGAAGGAGTGCACGTTCTAAACTTTCTTAGTCTTCAACAGGTCGTTGCAGGCGGTGGCCATGCAAACCATTCCTTGGTTAATTTGTCTAATTTGTCTAGTAGCTAATTGGACCCCTTCCCTCTCTCTTTACTGACCGCTGCTCCTTGGCACCTGGGCGCTGCAATTCTGCGGGAAGGTTGTTTTATCTGCCCCCCCCCCCGGTCGTACATGTGCGTGAGAACTATATTTACTTTTATGTGCTGAGTAGGCCACCCTACACTCCACGAATCACCTAGTTCCAACAACTAAACAATGCTGGTTGTACATATGCCAACGTCCATTTTGTTATAGCCATGAAGTCAGGTGCCTATTCAGTGTTCAGTAAACTGGGGAAAGTATGCTTTTGGCAGGGATTCGAACCAGCCTCTGGCCGCGCCTTAGCATTCAGAGGCCCGCGCTCTAACCACTCAGCCATTCGCTTCCCCTAGTGGCACCCGTAGTTTTGGAAAAAAAACATCTTTCTCTCAGTCAGTCTCGCTATCTGTGTCTTACGCCCAGACGCAAGAGCAAAGTTGGCATGTAGCGCATCAAGAACATGCAGTGTTAATCAGCCCTCCTTTTTGAAGGATCCCAACTCCCAAATCCAACACTGTTTCAGGTGACACCTACAACAGGTTTCCACAATAAGCCAAGATACAGCAGTTGTGTAATAAACCTATTGTGTTTTGATGTCATTAGGTGTGACCCAGTTTGTCTGACACCTTCACCAGTAATAAACCTATTGTGTTTTGATGTCATTGTGACCCAGTTTGTCTAATGAAACCTTCAGCAGTAATAAACCTGTTGTGTTTTGACGTCATTAGGTATGATCCAGTGTCTGATTACACCTTTACCAGTAATAAATCTATTGTGTTTTGATATCATTAGGTGTGACCCAGTTTGTCTAAAGACACCAGCAGTAATAAACCTATTGTGTTTTGATGTCATTAGGCGTGACCCAGTTTTTCTAATGACACTTTCTCACCAGTAATAAATCTCCTGCATTTTGATGTTCTGTGTGATGTGGTTCTCTTCTGAGTGCAGGCACACACATGCAGTCATGCATTACAGCACACTAACCATCACAACAAGAAAGACGTTGTGCATTTGCATGATCCGTTTATATAACATTCAGATAACTTCTAAAAATTAAATACTATTATACAACCCATGTTACACCAGGAAGAAAAATCAAGGATATACAGATATGTAGGCATCCTGACAGCACTCACGCTGCAGAATGTTTTTCATCTGCTCCATTACCTTGTGAAAATGTAAAACCTTTCAAAATACATGAATTTGCATATTTGCAGGTATTAATGATTGTCTTTTCAGTAAAGACATGGTATATTAATAGATCAAACATATATTTTCTATACCACAAGAAACAGCCATACAATGACCATTTTCACAATGAAGAACATGACCAGAGCTAGTGAAAAAAGAAATTTTGAAAATACTGCCCAAAAAAAATCTTATCATGTGCAGGAATGTGAAGACCTTGCATGTTTCCCCTATATTTATTAATGCTTCACTCATCTCAAATGCACAAAAATTTAGGCAAGATATGGCACAGTGCAAGCCAGACACAACATATGTAATGCTATACATGACACCATTTCATGGCTTAAAAACATTTGTAAAACCTATCACAAACTGAACTGTAAGTGCTGCTGCACAGGGCAATATTTTAGATGTTTTATTTAGCAAACATCTTATAATTATTCTTTAATTATAGAAGCAAATGTTAATCACTCTAATTCTGTAAGCAAAGGAAAACGTTTGCAAAATTTTATAAGGATGTGCTAGTGATTAAAAGAAACATAGAAACCAATTCTATGATTGGATTTCTCTCATAATTTTTTTGCCTTTGCTCTCTCTCTGAACACACATTAGTGCATTCCGCTTTGAAATCGTAATGTTTTATCTTCTTTCTCCCAGTTACGTGGATCTGAAGCATTCCTAGTGAGGAAATACTTAAAGTCTGCATAGCCAAAGGAATCTGTGCCTATTCCCACAAAACCAGATGGTGATGTGCCAGCAGGTATGGAAACATTGAACAACTCCACTTGGTTCACAGACCCTGACACAAAGCCATTCTGCAAACATCACAAAAAAGATAATAAGTGAGAGCTAACACAGTATTAATGCCTACTTGCTTTTTTTATTTATCATATTGCTACAATTTTTATGATTAGTTAAACAAAAGTGTGCCAATAAAGGTACTTGCCACTTCATAATAGCACAAAGAAACTGATAAACAAGCACTGTGGTTACTTACATAGACCAGAAGCTCAAGAACATTGTGTATGCTGTCAATCACAGTAGGATTCTGTCCACCTTTGATAATCTCACTGCCAGCTGCCAGTCAAAATCATACAGAAAACCATAATAGTTTACAACATAGCAATGCCTCCCCCACCACCAACACTATATTACTCCTGTGAAAAATGAAAACATTTGAAAGTGTTATTTCATTACAATGATAACTTGCAATAAGATTTCCTGTAGTAATTCAACCTTCTTTTCCTTGTGATCTTAGCAAAAATAACCCTCTCTGATACTGGTACATAATCGTGCATGCCTAACTATATAAAGATGATTTTAAAAAAAGAGAGAAAACCCTAAGTCACCAAAACAGTTTGATATTTCTCATGTTGAAATCATGGTGCATCACCAGAACAGACTGAGGTTTCTGTTGTTCAAATCATACCAAGATCTTGAGTCAGAAGAAAGAGGTGGTCATTAGGGAAGATGAAGAAAAAGAGCCCCCTGGCTTCACTTGTCTCACATCCAGTCTTTGAGCTGTCGATGCGTGCAGCAACATAAACACCACTGCTTCCATTTACAGGAACCATGTAAGTTTCCGTTTTGACGTAGATATCGGCCCTAATACGGATAAGGAAC
Source organism: Lanistes nyassanus (assembly GCA_004794575.1). Lineage (NCBI taxonomy): Eukaryota > Metazoa > Mollusca > Gastropoda > Architaenioglossa > Ampullariidae > Lanistes > Lanistes nyassanus. The sequence continues at coordinate 350,570 of SMGT01016652.1, read as the reverse complement.
TTTTTGTTTGCGATGTGATGCTGCACTGTCAAACCAATATTCAGAGTTTCTCTAATGTATAAAATTTTAAGAATGAGGAATGCCTATCAAGTTCAAACATACAGAAAACACTTCCTTTGCATGAAGTCGACAGCACATGTGCATGCTCATTAAGTGACAACCAGCTCTCATTACTTAAAGTACTGCTGCCTGATTTACCAATGCTTTACAAAGTTTCTCTTTTCCCCACTCAATAAATAAACAAACATTTTGCTGTCAGACTTGAGCCAATGTGATTATCCATTTCGTCATTAACTGCCAGGAAGACACCACTAAAGGTATCTCCACACTAACAATTATAATTACCCCTACCTCTGGAATAAGCACTCGTGTCTAAACCAAATTACTACAGTGTTACTTGCATGCATGCTTACCATTGGTAACTCCCAAGTACATTCATTGTGGCAGTGATGGCCTTGCTTGAACCACACCACACAATAGGTGGTTCCAGGACCATCTGGCGAAGACGCTTCTCCCAGTTTGAGATGCTCACTACTTCAAACACCCCCTGCTGAGCTGAGAAGTATGGTGCCTCTGAACTGTCATTCAGTTCTGTAAATCAAGTGTAGCCATCAGCTTGCATTTCAGTCCAATTTATCTAAGAGAAGGAATATTAGACCCTCCACCCTAGCCCCCCACCCCAATAAATAAAAGCAATAAAGGGAAATGTAGATACAAAGTTTTCCATCTCCATCTGATAGACAGAGATATTCTATTTACTATGCATGAAAACGCCATTAGCCCACTGAGACACAGGTACAACAGTAAACAGCTAAGTAGTTGTTACATAAACATATTTGTGGTTCTTGTGCTGTTATATGTATATAAGACCAATAGATAAAAACAATTATATTATTCCTACTCTAAAATTGAATCATGCTACTGCGAGTTGTTCTTTTCTTAGAGACACCTACCATAAAAGAATTCATAATAGTATACAGGAAAGGGTTGAGATGCAGGAGGATCAGGATACTGTCCCTTCTTGCCTGTAGTCAAAGTGGTTAGGGTGTAGATCTCATTCACTCCCAGAGACAACGTCACCAAACCATTCTTTACCTGAAACAGGCCATCATCCTGTACCCACCCACTTTATTGTGGCCATAGAATGGAGTTCAAATTTAGTTTAGGCACAGCTACAGTAAGCAGCCTCGATCATACTAAACCCAGTTGTCTCAACCACCTGTCTCTTGTGTCCAATATCAGAAATTTCTGTGTCATGTATGCATAACAAATTTAATACCTTTCACAAATATGTTATGTAAAACAGTATCTTGACAAATACATCACTAACCATGTTTTTTACATGCATTTTACCAGCAGATTTGAATAATAGGCAACTTACATATGCACATGCACTCACTCTCACACACACACAGAAAGAGAGAGAGAGAAGAGAAAGGAGAACAAAGAGAGAGAGAGAGAGAGAGAGAGAGAGAAGGGGCGAGAATATCCTTTTTTTCCATTTAATGCTACAAAAATATAAATATTTATCCAGAGAAAGTACTAAAACTTGTCCAGCAGTTTTTTGTGGGTGCAGATAACTTCTCTGGATTTTTCATTATCTAAATATCTGCTACATAAAGTTTTGTGTGTGACGTGTTTGTGTAAAGGAACAGTAGTGCGAATGTGAGAATGAAGAAAACAGGCTTGGATTGTTGGAACCTACTGGAACTGAGTCACGATTGAGGAAGTATACATTTGAGCCAGATGGTCCGTCTAGCTTGCTGTACCACACCTGCAGCTCTTTCACATTCACCTGTGACAGGCTCAGATCAATGAAAGTAGGAAAAGTCTTAATTATAATAACACATCTATATCCAAGTACGCACTGCATTTTACATCACAATAACATATTTACACCTGCCACAAAGAAATGGTTTTGTTTAAAAATGGCAACAACATATGGCCCTGGATATCTGTTTGTTAGTCATCTGGCCAGCACAGTCATGAAACAATCAGGAGTCACTCATGAAGTCAGCTTGTCTTAAATTTCTTGACTTTCTCATACAACTAATAATCCATCGAAGGACTGGCTGACTTAATTTCAGCTGCTTATTGTATGCTCACAGTCTGAAAACCATTCCTTGTCTTAATAACCATCGTGGCATTCACAGGATTTGGCTACCGCAATAAAAGCCCTTTTTAAAAAAAATAACACCTAGAAAGAAAGCTGTACTCACATAGCTACCCATAAGCATCAGTGTGATATTTTGTGGGTCAACACTGTATGCTGGCAGAGAAGGTCGGATGCACACAGAGTGATTGTGACTCTGTCATGAGAAACAAGTTAAGATTTACAGTGATAACAAGATTCCATCAACTATCAAAAATCATCTTCTTTACTTGCTTTGTTAATTTGTCTACTTTTTTTGGTGGGGGAGAGGGGGGGGGGAAGAACACAGATAAAATGGCAACTAATAGCAATAAATGTATCAAAAAACTGGTCTAAAACCACTGCAGTGAGAACTGAGACCGTCTGCAAAATTGTAATGACTATAAATATAAAATCTCATGAATATGTTCCCTACTGATATTTTGCTCAGAAATGTCAAAAAGGTTTTGAAAATAATCCCCCTTTACTTACCATGGTTTCTATGACAATCGTCAGATCGCTGGCATCATTACTTGTAAGGCTAACAATACTGCCACCTTTGTCTAGATGACCCACCCCATAACCATGGCGCAAGTAACTCCAGCCTGGAGCACTGAACTGAGTTGTGTGGGCTGGACATACAGGTAAATATAACAATAATAGATATGAAAACTGTAAGGGAGAATATATACAACATGAATATATGCATACATGGATGTGATAATATAAGAGCAGATCGGTCTAGAAATGAAAGACTGAAAGAACTTGTGTGCACTGAAAAATCCCAGATGGGTGGAACTGAAGGTATTTACAGCAAAAAGTAACTGTTTCAAAGTATTTTGATGACCTGAAGAAATTTTGGAGAATCTTCACAAATAAAGGGCAAAAACACACCACCAGGTACTACATCAGTAGTACTAATACCTGTGATCCAGATAGGACTTTCCACAATGTAGAAGCCACTCCATGGTTCCCTAGCTGTCATTAAAGAGTCTCTGTCCCAGGACAAGCCTTGCAGGTAACTGTCTATCAAGTTCCAAGCAATTGTGCTGGTGACAAATCACCCCACAAAAACACTTCAAATGACAAACTGACACACAGCTGCCACACAGTACTATAAGACTGTGGGCACTCATTGAGTTCTGTCAGCAACACAAAATATTACTGAGATAAAAAGACCAAGAGCAAGTGTCAAGGGCAGGAGAAACTGTCAGTACTTGATGCCAACATAAAAGTAAGGCTGCCTGAAGCAAAAGGTTTCACACAGCAACAAGGAGAAACCTAGCTAGCACTTTAAGATGTCTGCCTCCATATTGCCTGATAAAAAGCTCAAAGAATAGCTGTCTACACGAATCACACTTGTGTGTGAGTGTGTGTAACAATATGCGTGCTAGGCAGTAGGTAGCAGGTAGGTTAGTGAGGGGTATAGAGTACAGTTTAAAAGAGTACATTCCATCCAAGAAGGATATGAGCCTGAACTTAACACTTCACAGGCCATACATACCTGGGAAGTCAGACCCACTATTTTAATTTGTGCAGCACTCAATAATCATATACCCAAAAAACATAACTCCAAACCATGCATCGCCCACTAGGGTCACCAAGCATGCTGTTACCCACCACAGCCACACGTGCAGACTGAAAAACGTTAGCAGCTGACATTTAATACTGATATATAAACTCTAGTGGAGTTAGTGGGTTGGTGGGGGGGGGGCGGGGAACCAGATGGAGGCAGGAGATGGATACAGAGACAGATAGAAATGACAGAGACGGATAGACGCATATAGGTGGAAAATTGTTAGAGTTGTTAAAATTGATGTTAACCATCGCACCATGGAATGCCGTACTAATAAAATCTTATTGTGATAACCAAACATGTGCAGGCATTGAAGTTATGGACAAGTGCGTGGTGACGTGACATTGGTACCTTGCAACTGTTTTGTGATAAGGTAATCGTACATTTCTTTTTGTGGTGCTGCGGCTATGTTACATGTGGAATCTTGCAATGATTTTTAAAATGAAGATGTATCCTGCAAGTATATAGATCAGGCAACGTATTCTAAGGGGCATCCTTGAACATTGCTTTTAAAATCATAAGCACAATATACAACACAAGTTCACATCCGCTGTCAGACCACATCTCCACATCCACAGTTCACATGAACGGTTCACATCTACTGCAGATCATGAACACAGCATGCCAGATTCACCATCATATTAAAAGATGACAAACAACGCAGCATGGTCGTGCCTTATGTGCAGACTTACTAGTGACATCTACAACATATAACTTTGTATGCAAGCAAGCGAGTGTGAGAGACAGCAAGATCATTCTGGTAGAAAACATATTCTAGTCTTCACTTTTGGAGAAGTGGTCTTATAACTCATTGGCTCTTGGATCATAAAATAATGGGCAATCAGAGACTTAGGTCAGGAAGCAATGTGCCATTTTCTGATTTAATGTGACAATGATGCGCAGAAATTAATGCATAATAAAATAACATTATTCAGAAAACAATTTGTGGAAAATATTTTGTTTTACCTTGTCATGTATCCATTAACATAGTTCTGGTTTAAAATCTGAAAAAAATTCACCACTGTTTTGTTCTTTATTGTGAATTTGTTCGAGACCAAAGTAACAAATGTCAGTTATCCCACATTATTACAGTAATAATTACCACAATTTTTGAAAATGGGTTACATGTATACCAGAGCTATAATCATATAGTTTCTAATGTATGTTAAGCAACTGATAGTTCAATGCGTTATTTGCTGGTGGTGTGTGTGTGTGTGAGGAGTGGGATTTTTTTTTTTTTGGGGGGGGGGACCTCTAGCCACTGAAAGATTACCATACACTTTGTATTAAATTATTAAAATTACAGTACCATGTTAGTAAAACAAACATATAAGCATTGCCCACATGCACCAGCATGCATTTGATTAAAACATGGAATACATGGATGAAGCATGCAACCACACAATGTGAACACCTACAATCAAACAAACTACAGAACTTACTCTGGCCCAGCAGCCACCCCCAATGGAGTTGTCAACTGTGCTGTAGTCTTCTGATGACCAAAGTGTTTTACCTAGTTGCACAGCATTTTCTGGGCTGAGTGTACCCGGATAGTGCACACTAAAGGTGTGGAAAATATGGGGAGGATTATAATGGGCAACAAAAACAGTATATATTTCAAACAGCACAAATCAGTAAGCTCTTAAATATTTATCTTGTGCTTCTGACTGAACTTGGTAATAAAGCAATTACTGTCTTTATAAAAATGCCACACTCTAAATGATCTCAAGCTGATTTAACTTTTCACTCCACCTGCATCAATTACTTTAGGCAAAAGGAGGCCAGTCAGTGAAATACACTCACCCAATAATATCAATTGCAGCACTAAGGTCTGCATCCCTGTACATGTCATCAACAATGCCTGAAAAATAGCCATCTGCTGCCACAATTTGTGTCTTTTCCAATCCAAGCTGGTCCAGCATGTTCCTCAATGTCTAAAAGATTTAACATTCTGAATCTTATAAGATGTACAGATCTTAATAACAGGTTCTTGTTCATCAAAGCTATTAGTTAATCCCACAGATGAAAATCATATGGTCTGCTTATGAACTCTGATTGATGAGAAAGCATCAAAATGGTTTCTGAGTGATGACACTGAGCAGCCATCTCATACATCCATAGTGGGTTGTATTATAGACATTAACAATCTATCCTTTGATATTGAAGACAGAAGTGGTTTATCTCCCATGGTATGCAAAACTTTGATGGTATGAGATCTGCACATGTACACATACATTCACGTGCTCGCATGCAAGGACTTTTGACACATACATGAACAGACACATAATTCATCTCTGCATGCACACATGTTCCACGGGGGTGGCCAACAGCATATGAATAACCCTTGCTTGCCACATTAAACCCTCTGTTCCTTAACATTCCTATGCCTAGTGAGATGCTTTTTGTTGATTTGACATTAACTCATAGTAGACCACAGATGACATCCTGACTGTCATAAGTTTGTAATCAGCTACAGCAGACTTTCTGCAAAGATAGTGATTGCTTTAATCATAATGAATATGATTTTGTAACCACAAGAACATGAAACGTTACCTTGATGTATTCTATGTCATAATCCTTCTCATTCCAGATCTACAAACACAAAAATATAAGTTTCATCAACATAAAACAGAAATAAATTGAATAACCCCCCCCCCACACACACACACACACACACCACCACCACCAAATCTAATGAACAGAAGACACCCCTTATTTAGCAGAAAACAATTCTGTGACATTTCAGGGCTGGAATTATGCGGTTACCAGTTGCCAATGGCACTCAAAAATCGTATCATCCAAACTCGCCCAGCTGGCAACCTCAAACTTTGGCCAGCCCTCTGCCCAAAATTCAAAATTTGGGTGCACCCCTTCTCCCCACTTCCCAAATCATAAAGGAAGAGCGGAGATTTTGAATCTCAGGTAGTCTCAAGCTATGGGACAGCAATTACAGCTGAGCCACGTCTCAGGTTCCCGCCCTCCCCCCATCCCCCTTCACTTTAGATTTTAAATTTTAAAAAAATTTTAACATTACCAGTCAGACCAGACAATTGATATTTTTATCATCTACAACTTTCTAAAAGATGTAATCTTACCCCTATATAGTCAATGTCAAGATTGTGGTACACTTTGGCACCCTGAATCCACTTGGTAATGTATGTGGCCAAACGCACAGGGTCTTTGTAAGGGTTGCCAGTTCCATTTCCAATCCAGCCAGGAAAATCCCAAGGCAGTCCATAAAGTGTGATGTTTGGATTTCTCTGCACATGAAATGTGTGATAAACACGGCTCTGAAACGACACCTTGAATGAGGGTAACAATGTCTACCAACAGACTTAATTTACATGCATGTATATTCGACGAAAAAAGAATTTTTTCTCACCTAAGACCAAAGTAAACTTTTGTCAATGTTAACTGTGACTTCTTCCAAATAATGCTGCTTATCTTTTTATTAAACTCACCAACAACTTATGCATACAAGAGAATTTAGAAAATCTGCATTTCATGTCTCCTTGCCACAATCCAGAAACAAATCATGATGCAGAATGGTACCAGCGCATTGAAAAAAGATTTTGATCAACAATTTTCTTTTGGCTTCCTACAAGGCAATTAATACTAAACCCACAAGAAAAGAGATGGCCAACAAAAGTAAACATCTCCCACTCTCCCATCACTGAGACACCAAAACCACATGGATCTAGCTTTTCTCTTAAAACAGCTTGTGGCATTTAAATGGGCATACATATTTTTGTCAAAAACACAATGCTGTAATTGCATGACAATGTGCGCATTACACTTTTGGCTTCCTTCATAAGCCACCACTCATAGCCACGTTGGTAGTTTTCATCCCAGCTGTTGTGCATGTGTGATGCCTCAGTAGCATCTGCAAAAAATATTTGAAGTATTTTATGATGCTCAGATATTCTATTACAGTAATTGCTAACACAAAAAGATAAGTTATAATTTTTCTTATATTGTAAGTTGATGCACAGACCTTGTCAAAAGTGACAATACAAGTACATCTTTACTCAGCTTATCTGCATCTTTGAAACAACACAAGATTGAACAGTAAGAAAATGTGCACTACCTGATGCTATTGCATCTCCTCCAATCTCCACTTTCAGAATTTGAAAAGATGCTGCAAAGTTGGGCTTTAAAAAAAAATTCCCATATGGTGAGCAGTAGAGCACATGTGCACACACACACACACATGGTCAGCAATGTTTACATTTTCAGTCTGAGTCAAGATTTCATTTCAGTTCTGCACCTCCTTACCTCCCTCCCCCTCCTCCTCCTCCACTTTATTACCTTCTTTCTCTTGCATGCACACATACATAGTGTATTATCCATATCCATGCAGTCTCTCTCTCTCTCTCTCTCTCTCTCTCTGTTATGCAGAAATGTATCATAAAAGATGCAAAATAATGAATAAATAAAATGGGGTGGGAGGAGACGGGTGGATGAGGAAAACTATCACAACATCAGGAACACTAAAAAAAACTGGAGCAAGGGAAATGTATTACCTTAAACAAATAATCTAATATTTCTGTCCTCTGAGGTTCCTTATAGTCAGCTAGTAGCTTAGATGTTCCCTGCAATCAAATATGAATTTATTATTATATATATTATTAGTCTGCTATTGTTCTATCCTTATGGTAGTAGGCACACTGTATGCAGTAAATGTGGAGGTTGACTGTGTGGTGATGTTGGGGAACATGTATGCCCTAATATTTCTCTGTACAATCATTTTTGGTGAGTGCATTTTGTATTTACAACCTGAACACTGTGGTTTATCTCACCAAAGTTTGCTTTTCGATGTAGTTGTGTCATCAAGTTATCATTGATGTAAAAAAGACCAAAGTTTGAAATTGTTGGTTCTAATAGTTTTACAAAATTTCCACCGCAAACCCCAGTGAATATATGGTACCCCATTTATATACTCACTGAGCCTCCACTTAAGCCACCAATGCCATCAAAAGTACGGCCCAAGCCAACAGTGTCATCCAACAGGAACAGATTTATAGCAGCACCAGATTTCAGCAGCAGGAGGTAGACAAAAATGCCCAGTTTGGTAACCATATTTAGCTAGGAAAAAATAAGTGTTACATTTATTGTTGTTACATTATGTGTCAAACAGAAAGATAAAACCAAACAACTCATGACAGATGTACCTTCTAGGTACAAAATGATAGATAACTGCAGAATATAGGTACTGAAAGATGCAGTACATATTGGGCGCTGTGAATTGAATGGGGGAGTGGTCCATTTTATTTCGTTATGACCAGAATCCAACGAAATAATGTGCTGCTGACTGTTACAGTGCATGAAAATAATTTGTGCAGACCCCCGTCCGGGAACTGAAAACAGAGCGATCATATAGACTATATGGATGTAATCAATGAATGTCAGTATCATGTGTAGAATGTCAATGCGAATTAACGCGGCATACGTCCCGTTTCATACCACAAAAAAATCATGTGATGCATAATCTGAAAAAGATAGTACCAAAAAATCAATTCCCTGCATGGGTATAAAACAAATCAATCTCGTATACAGCAAGGACACTTTTACCCACCAACTATCCCTTCTCCCACCACCAACACAACCACGGAGACCACCCACTTACAAAAAGAAAAGTTATCATTACCATTATTAATAAATATTAATTAATAATAATTAATCCACTACATGCCCCTAGCTGTCCACCTTCAGAAGGCAGATCACGCGCTGATGGGAGATCACATCACCTCAAAAATTTCTTACTCACGTGGTTTGAAGATAAAACTATGATCAAACAGAACAGTCGTTCTCTTTGCACTTTGTCTAGAATGGAATCGTGAACGGGACAATTAATGTGTTGACAAACCTACCTTTTTTGTCCCGTTGTGCATGTGCATACCTTGACAGCTGGATTTTATGAATGGTTAACTACATATAACCTAACACTGAATGGATTCGGCTGACACATCAAGAAAACTTCATGCTTGATGATTATAATATCGATAGAGTGTCCAGGATAGTACCCTCAGCAGTGTACGGATGGGATTAGAAACGAACCACAACGTAGCAGACGACAATTCAGGACTCTCGACTTCCGCTGTGATATTTACGGATATGCGCATTGTGCACAGCTAATTAATATGGTTTATATTATCGATGAAGTCAATAATCAGTAAAAGAAATGATCGATATGATTTAGAATTTTATCAGTCTATCTGTCATATTTATCGCGCCTTGCTGCGAGCTAGATTCTCCCCGAGAAACTGTTTCGGCGGCAAAGTCGAACTGTGGCCGTGTGGGCAGTTTTGTTATTGTCTTGTAATTCCTTGTGTTGTGGGAGATTATAGGTGGATGGGGGCTCGTGTCACGGTGTGCTGTGAAGTAAGCATATAAGAATCATAAATAATACAGTGAGAATAGTTTCCACCTACGCATATGTCGTCACCTTAAGAGCGGTTGTGCAGAGCGAGCGCAAGGACGACGTGTAAAGGGAAAACTCCCAAATGGCGACAGGGACATAAAATTCTTGCCAGTGGGAAAGCTTGGGTAATACTTTACACATCACTATAAGGATGGCTAAATCGAAGAGGTGCACAGCTTCTTATAAATAGCCACATTAACATTTTTTTTGCCGTTGTGGTGCGTAGCTGAGTGGTAGAAACTTAGGTAGGGTTAGGAGTTGAAAAGTTTCGCTCGATTCTCGATCGTGCTTTCGTTTTCTCCCTGATCCCCCTTTTTTTATATATAAAATTGTCCGGGTGGCGTTGGGGGGGGGGGGGTGTGTGGTAGGGTTGGGTTGGGGTTACGTACCGACTTGTTAACACTACCGAAAACAGCACGGTACGGTCCTCTGTATTGTACTAGTGTACTAACTATATAATATTCTAGTAGGATATATATAATAATTTAGTGCACTACTCTGTGTAGTACATTAAAATATAGCATTATTAGTAGTACTAGTACGTACTTCTTGAACAACTGCCGATGGTTTCTTGCAAACTTTCTGAAACAGTATGACTTTAAGATTCTGACTGGCTGGATTTTTCCTATTTTCCAAGAGCTTCTATTGGTTAAGGAGTAATGTATTATATGCCCCCTATAGTCTAGGTGTGAAAAATAACTTCGACGCCGGAGCCAGTAGCAGTTTGCAAACTCAGATTTCCGTACCCTGATTTCGTGACATCTATTTATAATCTCAGACTTAAGTCACTAGATGTTGTCAGTCCCCAAGCTGGAATTAAGTGACCTGATCTGACGTCACAAACTGCCGAGTTGAGCTGCATATGGGCGTTGGCGTTCCTGGATCTCCACTCGTAAAGATACAGACAAAACCCAAGGCGAACAGGTCTCACGACCGCTTTAGTAACAACAAAATACGTTTTCAGGGAATGCAGCCTCTGCAGCCAATCCCTGCCCGGACCAATAGTGGATCATTGAACAGACAGTATAAGCCAGACTTTAGATCTTGGTCGGACCTATATGGATGGGTGTGGACGAACGGACAGAGACAAAGACTTAAAGAACGACAAGATTTTCACACAAAACATCAACTTCCGAATGCGTACACTAACTTGATCTTTATTTTGTTTAGTGCGTTAAACGTGTCATTAATATCGCCAACATGTACAAGCATTATTATCAACACTCGAGTACATGGTAAGAAACAAGCGATCGTAATGACAAAACCAACGTACGTGAAAAAAATCATGGAATTAGGTGATATTTCAACTGTTGCTCGCGTGATTTTATTGGGTGCATGCATATAACCACCAATACAGTTGAGCTCGTTAGTTCAAAGTTCACATCTTCGGAGCAATGCACGTGGACGTGGTGCGTCCTTGACTAGAGTTACAGCTATATGTGATCATGACTCTATACAGCTGCAGCTTGTCTTAAGGGCATCACCTTGACAGTCTCGCGGTACATACGGACGTCGAGACGTTGGTCCTGCAAAACATAACATCGCTGAGTGCACGCGATCGACGCCCGATCACTGTTCCATGAGAGGCACGTGACAAGTAGAGGAGACGAAAGCGCATTTCTGCTGCAGATCGTCCCATACCAGGTCAGAGGGGCATGGGCGGTTATCCCACAGAAGGCCGTTGGAACACGTGACGTAGACATGGCAGCTGACGCAGGACTGGTAGTCTCCATCAGGCACCTCAGTGCATGACGTCAAGCACTTCCCTAGTTGGGCAGGGTGCTTGGTGACCGTGGGGGTCGTTCGGGTCGCTGTGGTGGTGCTGGTGGTGGCGACGGGGGTTGCAGCAGTGGTAAGAATGGGGGTGCTAACGACCCCCGCGGTTGTAGTACGGGCTGCCGGGCTGTTCGTTGCTGGCTGTGGGAAAACAGTCACATTCGCAGCAGGGTGAAGTGGGGCGGTGGTGACGGTGGTGCCGCGTCCACCATAAAGTTTTGTCTCCCCATCTTTCGCAGCATCACCGTCGAAATCTTGTGGGGAGTAGTCACGAAGATTGACCTTGCTGGGGTCATTCGTCCAAACTGGACCAGTGTAACTGCCACCATATGTGTCCACGCTATTGATATTATCATAGACGTGAGTGCTTCCTGTCTCAGCTGTGCGATCGCTACCAGAAAAAGGTGGGATTGTGGGATCTGAGACTGATGCGTTGGTCTTTTTATTTATATTTACTTGACCTGGTGGATGGAGTGTTTTGTCGGAAAGTCCTGGGCTTGTAGGATTCGTCGGATAAACTACATATGAAGAACTTGTCAGATGTTCTGGTCCCGCTGGATTATAGGCAGCGCTGGTGTCTGGATTTGTCGTAGGACTTGCAGCTGATGTCATACTTTTAGGAGTCTTCGAATAGGCTTCTCTGCTTATGCTCTCTTTTGTAGTTGGATAACCTAGGTATTCTTGATCTGTGGGACGTGTTGGACTTCTTGTACTCTTCAGATCGCGTGGTTTTTCTGAACTTGTCATTTTACTGGTGCTTGCTGGCGTTGTTTGCCTGTCAAGATCTAGATTTGCCGGATTCGACAGTTTCATGGAACTTACAGGTGGTGCGACCAGTCTCGCTGCACTTACAGAGGGTGCTATACTGCTGTCAGGAATCTTTGATCCTTTCTGATCGTTGGATCTGACGAAGAACAACATTTTAATCTCTTCATTAAATGTTACCATGTACATATTCTGAGCATATAGCTCTATAATGAGTTTATTGTTAAGTTTCAACTTGCGTTTATAACTGCATGGATTGTCGATTTTTAAAAATCACCTTTTACTTTTCTGCTTTCTTTCTCGTGCTTTTTTTCTAAAAAAATTAATATGTACTACCAGGCAGTAGCTAGTGCAGCAACAGCAGTCTTAGGCTCAAGTATGTTTCTGTCGGAGATCTGGCAGGTTCAGCTTCGAAACGGTCATTTTAGAAATTTATGGCTAGTCCTTCAAGCTTGACGCCTTCATAAATCTAACAATCGGGCAAGGGATTGGCTAGATGAAAATTCAGTCGGCCATTGTATATGCATTTTAATCGCTGATGTACGGGAAAATAAGCCTGTTTTCAATCTGTCTGTCTGTCCGCCTGCCTACCTGCCTGCTTGGCTGCCGGTCTGGCTGGCTGTCTGTCTGCGATAAGCCAATGCGACATAACGAGTTACTGATACATAGTGTCTGGTTTAAAAAAAAATTAAAAGAAAGCTGATTACCCTTAATTCAGACGAAAAACGCATATATTTATATAGTATGTAGTATGTGTGTATATATTCATATATGCAACACTTACCCGCATATTGCTAGAAATTTGAGTACACAGGTTCCGGTTCTGACGTCATAGAACAGGTAAGAGGGGCAGTTGATCTTGATGATGCCAAGGCGTGAATACGGGTCGCAGAGAGCAAACTGAGTACAGTCAGAGCACACTGGGTAGACTCCAGTCCCTTTCTCTATGCAGTCTTTTCTCACAGTCACACACGGAGAGTAATCTGCACAAACGTGCAATGGATCCAGACAAACTAAAGCAAAATTAGATGTGCTAATAGTTACATCGGTCGAACCTCATTACTGCATGCGTACGACTTAAAATTCTTTACGAATCATTCCAATTATGAGATACGGTCGACAGCACACAAAAGATCAGACCGCATTTTGCTTGCAATAAGCTTTGCACTCACAATGTTTTTAATTAGTTTCTATCCATTTTCTACGGTATGTTTATTCATCTAGGGGTTTGGAGGGGGGGGGATACTTTAGATAAATGGCAAAATATAGATGTATGTATAATGATACCCACATGATATGATATCTTGATTCAAACAGTTAACAAACATGAAAATGCAGCAGTATAAGAGAATATGTCCAGAAAGTCGCCTGTAGGCAGCTAAATTAGTCAGCAACCTGCAAACGACAAGCAATTTGTCAGATTAATTTTACCTGAAAAAAAATTAACCAAGTAAGTTTACAATAATATACCAATTTTGTTGTTGCTAAAAAAAGCTTCATTTATAAAAAAATTAATATAGTCTGCAAATGTTGAAATGGCAACACACAAGAAACTGATTCGCCGTAAAATATAACCATACAGTACAGTTCAGTACGTTGTACAGTACAGCAAATGCAAAATATAAATTGAAATACATAAATTGCCCGCTGATGCAGTAAAATAATCACCGTTGTTGCTAAAAGTGAAATCGATCAAAAAAGTACGATATTGTATTATTTGACTATTTGCCACGAATTACAATCTTCTAACAGAATTAGATTATCCGCGAAATTCAAAATACAGAAACGCATCCTTACCTCATGACTGTGCGATTCACCAGAGGTTTAGCAGGCACAGGAGATCGTCACACTGGCCTCGACGTATTATTTCACTGCTTTGTTCTTCGAAGGTCAAGATCAGGCACTTTGTTCTATTACAGCAACTTCAAGATCAGGGCTGGCTTGCATGGACATGCGTATCTCCTGTTCATACATAAAAGTGCCCTTAAAATACACAGGGCGAACGAGCCTTACGACCACTGTTATGATTTGGAGTGCTTAACGTCCATGCAAGAAGCCCCTGAGATGTCATCAGTGTTGGTCCATCCCTTGAAAGATTGCATCTGGACGTCGCGCTTGAGGCAGATACCCCCGTTTGGCATGAAGCAATGCCCCGGGGATGTACAGCTTGAACCTGTGGTCACCTCTTCATCACTCATGTGTCGCCCTCCTGTATGACGGTGATAGAGGAAGGGGGTTAACAAAGGGGATGTGAGAACGAAAATGTGCCCTGAGAAGTAAAAGACGATAATGATGAGCGTATACTTACATCTCCTAGGTATAAAGACTCGCCTTGCCCAATCTTTATTTCATTTAATTTTAAAATTTTATGTATTGTCTAAAATGTCTAAATTCTAAACTAAGTAGTTTTAAAATTCGCACTTTTATTCCATTCTCGTGATATATCTGAGGCACCGTATTTTATTTAGAAATTCAATATTTTTCTTCGAAACTTCTTCAATGACATGGACATTTTTCTCAAACTGATATAGATCTGACCTTTGACCCCCTACTTGTAAGTAGATGTAGTCATCTTTTGCCCTGGGTGAAATTCCTGGTGTGCTTGCCTGTAAACGTAAATATTTCTCAGATGTGACCATCTAAATATGAGAAGAACCGATGGCGGTAAAGCCTATATAGCTGCCAGCCAAACGTATGTCTTATATTTCTTCCGTCCACTTTTTAAGTAGGCTGAAATATTCCCCAGCTGGTGAACAAGAAACTTTATTGAAAATAATGCAGTGTTTAGTGATTAAAAACAAAAAGAACCCCACAGTTTTCTTCTGGATTTCCCCCCCCCCTTTTGCTTAAATATCCACCACCACCACCCCCCCCCCCAAAAAAAATGAAAAGTGTATTTAAGTAAACACAATCACAAGCTCACTTTTATGTCGACGTAGTCATCCAGTCAATCCGCAGAAAGAGGCACTCCTGGACCAAATGTAATGTCTTGAGAAACTACACTCAAACATGAGTGTTGGTGTGGAAAACGCAACATAACATACTGTTCGTGGTGAATACGTGGGAATGCATGGATAGAGCACTTGCGCATATTGTGTAAGTAATGATATATGTAAGGCAGAAATTAGGCTATATATAGTATATTATGCCAGAACAAAGATTCAACACGTGCGTAAACTAACTGGCTCGAATTGTAAATTGAAATTGTCAACTATCTGTAAGATTTTTTTATTACCTTGCATGGTCATCATGCAGCTTTTGAACAAGTATTGCATCGAAAACCTTGGGTGACGTGCCTTCTTATCAATGATACCACCAATTTTATGAGTTGTTAGACTTGTTGTTATGGTATTGAAACAGCTTTCTTTTGTACTGCGCATGTGTAATCTACACTCTCCATCTTGAAACATATCTGTAATTTTGCCCATCTCCAGCATAGTACGCATAGCGTTCGGTAAATTGAAGCAGAAGTAGTATATAACCTTTTATGAGTGTCTTTCAAAATGTCGATCGTTACGTGAAGTTATGAAGGAGCATGAGAGATCCAGATGCAGAATTTTTTTTCCCAGCTGATTAGGGGACACACACACACACACACACACGTAATCACGTATGCACGCACACTATCCATCACGTCAAACACACACAAATATACATATATATATTTATATGGAATAAACACGTGCATAGACTACATGTCTGTTAGGATTTAGTTTATCACCGTGAATGTAAGATTCAAACTGCTGGAAAAAATAACAGCTTCTTCTTCTACAGAATGTCGATCCGTCATGTACCTCGCTGAATTTTGTTCATCAAAATATAAAAAATAAATAAATAATAATGTAGCTTAGTCAGATCCAGGGGGAAAAAACGTTTTAAGTTCTGAATACTAAATTCACTTTTTAAGCCAATGTGTTATATGTTCTAAAGAAAATATGAATGTGTAAGAATCTATTTTAATTTCTGAGTGATTTCCATGGAGGCATACGCCAGATCAAGACATTGTCCTGCAAGTTTGTTGCTACGTACGCCATCGAGCCTAATATCGGGCAGGGACATAACTCTCGCAGCAGCTCCATTCTTTCCGGTAGCTTTCCTCGTGCTGAAGCTACGCTGTATACTTCTATGATTATGTGGTCATCTGAAGGATCGTTCGCCAGAAAGCAGCTCGAGAAACATGGGTGGACTGATGGTTAGTTAATCTGTGTTTAGCATGGAACATTCATGCTTTTAGCCGTATGAACAGATTTAAGGAGGAAAGATATTCTTTGCTACAGATACACTGCATTCAGAAATTCACTTCAGTCACAATAATGAAGGAGACATTCTTCACTGATTTAGCAATTAGCACTAATATTAATACTAGTAATAGTAATACTCAATATTATATAGTAATTACTATAACTATGATTCATTTACTGTACCATTCAGTAGTTAACAGTTCATATTTTCTATGTCTAAAACCGCAAAAGTAGAAATAATAGAATCGTGTAAGTTCTCATGAGTCATCTCCGACTATCACTATCATGGATTGTGTGACTGTGAGATAACTGATAAAGCGAATAATCGTTATGTTTGTGGACCCTTGGATTAGTTGACGGTACCCATGCACACAGGTACACATCCTCATGATATCAGATGAGCCAAATAGCTTTTTGATCTTGCCTTTTTCCAGTTTACAAATAAATTTTATCTTCAAAAACTCAAATCTTGTAAATGTGGTATTGTATTGTTGAAACCTGTAAATGTATTTTCTTTTCACATGTAAAAATTGTAAGTGATAGAGTTTCCCTGCTGTCGTCTCTTGCAACTATTTTTAGTGTTGTAGGCATGAGATCATGGCAGGACTTTACTTTCAGGTGCCGGACTTGGAGCAAACGAGCATGGAATCACCCAGGCTATCAAAGTTAAACTCAAAATGGATGCAGCTGGGGTGAGAATTCTTGCAAACAAACTTAGCCTCCCTTCTATTTCTCCCCAAAACACACACACACGAGCACACAGTTCTACATTAAATCCCTCAGCAGTAATGGTCGTTAACTTACAGTTGAATTTTTGTTATAGGTTGGTCATGACCCAGCAAAAGAGTTTACACATCACTGGTGGGATGATGCATTTAATAAAGCAGCTTCTAACATCACCGTGGAAGCAAATGAGGTAATGTGCATCTCTAAAACATTTTTTAATTCTTTTTATTCTAGGATTTGTTGAAGCCATCATAAAATTACACAGAACAACACAACTTGAATAGCCAGGAAAAAAAGAAATTATTTTTTGTGTGGTGAAAATTGATAAATCCAGGGGACAACAGACTGAATAGGTCTGTGTGTTTACTTTTTAAACTAATTTCATTAAAATTAGTGCTCTTTATAATGTCCTTGTTTTTGCAGTTTAGGATCTTAACTCCTTGTGATAGTGTCATAGCACCGCGAAACCATTCTTAACCCTTACACTGTGCGATATAATGAAATACCCAAGCAAATATCACGCTTAAATCGGAGGATGCATGGCTGCCATGAGCAATACTGCGCTCGACAGGGAAAGCCACAATTGTGGCCCATCGCACTTGTAAGGGTTAAGATGTAGGTTGGATGTTTTGATTGAAAGTTTTAAATAAAATCTATGGTGTTTCCTCATCATTTTGATATAAGAACCATTGTCCTAGCTCAGTTAGTAAGAGAGATATGGCATGAAGGAAAGAATATGGGTAGCAGCCATTTTGAGTAAATGGGCTCCGAAGTTTCAGCATGCAGTTTTGTATCAATTTCTTTAGCAGTGGGGATCCAGCTCTTCCCAATGTTCATAAAATTGCACACAAAGGCTAAAGAGGTAAATCTCCACAAAATAAACTAAAAAATTACATGTCCCAGATTATGCTTAAATCACAACACGGATAAGCTACCATGAGAGGACAAAACAGGCGTCTCACAAACTCATCCATATCTGAAAGATTCTCATGAAATGCTCTTAGACATGCTCTTAGGACACGCTAAAAATTTTTGACTGGAGTTATAATAATCTGTCATCAAAGAGGGGACTTTTAACCAGGTTCCTCTACTAAATGTACTACTGCTAGCAAGGTAAGCAAACCACGAGTAGTACTGTTCAGATTTATGCAGACTAGTTTTGTGCACAGTTATAGGCCAATATTAATAAACATACCTCTCTCCAGTTCTCGCAGAGGTAACTGTAGTGCCACTGTTTACTCTGGTGCAAACTCTATGATACATGACACGCCAACCATCACTCTCTGCTGCCCAGACATCTTAATTTGTATTGACCTGGTCTCTGTTAGACTTACAGGACCATGTCCCTGCTCAAGCATGTGGTTGTTGTCTGGTTCCATTCACACCTCCATATGATCTGTTTCTCCTTGTATTCCTTCCACATCACAAGGTTAGATTGTCATCATCACTGTCATAGTCATTCTCATTGTCGATGGTGTTCTCTGGTTTCAATTCATCACTGTCTTTTTGACAGTCAACTCGCTGTCATGGTCAGAATGGGCCAAAAAAAAATCTTGCAGCAGGTCAGCCAGTTGTTGGTGGTCCTCAACAGGTGAAGTACCATCTCAGCATGAGTTCAATAAATGCACAAGAAGCAATTTTCAATCCATGATAAGCAATATTGCAGTTCAAATCAGAAGCACAGAGAGTTGCCCCTAATAAGATTAGCCAATCCACGTCGGTTCTTTGTTGTTACGAAGGACACACAGTTAACACCAATCGTATTGGATGAAATCATACATTTGTGTGCATCACAATTCCCTAAGTTGGAGAAAGACCGTGTATTTGTCTCACTTGACATTTAAAACATGCTAATGTTTATTCATAGACCATTCCAACAATATATAATAATATGGTGGGGTTCTGTAAGGGTTAACGGTCATTTGCAGGCTGTGAATTGTAGTGAGATTTGTGGGAGATTTCACGGTTCATCCATTGATTGAGCACATGAGTACTCAATTTTCACCTAATTGTAGTACATTTGAGAAAAATTTTGCATCTACATAATTAACAGCCTTAAGAAAGTTTTTCTGCAAAAAAGTGAAATTGCACAAGATTGACCCAACCAGCCTATTTTTGTTTGTAGCTACAAACTGGCCGTCCGACTTAAGACTGTTTTCGTGGTGCAGTGACACATTTGTGGAAGTGAACTATGGTTAGTTTAATGTGATGTTCCGTTCTTGAAGGATGGAGTCATGGTGAAGTCTTCCAAGAAGTCTAACAAGGATAAAGCCACTGCTCAGAAGAAGGCTCAGTATGGAAATTTTGTAAAGGCAAGAATTGGCAAATTTCATTTCTGTATGAAACTGTTCAGATTGTAAGTTTCTGAACATTGTAGACTGTCACATACTGATTCAAAACATTACAGCTGACAAATGTGATCCACAATAAGGTCATTTGCATGTGCAGTTTTTGATAGCATGGAGGACATAGTGGAGAAGAAAATGTGTTGTTAGGATCACACCTAATTTCTTCAGTACAGTTGCCTACCAAACGCTGATACTGTATCAACAATATTATACAAGCAGTCAGTGATTATGTCTAGTGCACTCTGCTAATTTAAATAGGTGGGGTGGGGGTGAATTTTTGTCAACAGACTTCTTTGCTGTCCAATGGAATCGAGCAGGAAATGGCCGAGGAGGTCACACATAATAATGAAGAGAAAGATTTGTCCTCTAAGAAACCACAGACATTGTAAGCTTTCACACAGTTTCCCTTGGTTTGATCCTTGTCAGAAATAGAAATTCCAAGATGTGGTCTTTACTCATAATTAAAATGCACACTGGTTTGTTACTTACACCTCAAAAAGCACTTCGAAAATCTACTAAGATGAAAATGAAATGTTTGTGTTATTGTTCAGATGTATGAATGATTTTTTTAAAAAGAATCCAGCATTAGTTGCCATCCTGTATATTTCTGATCAACAGAGCCATGCTGTGATTCTTTTCTTTTTCCAGACTGCTTCCCGAGGATGAGCTTTTCAAAAGATGTGGAGGTCGCACAGCACACAAGTCAGTATCCGATCACTTGATGCTTCTGTTCTTTGAGTTGTAGTATTGAAACTGGCCTCTGACATTTTGGTTATGTTCTGTTGAGATTTGTAACTCTGCTTTTCATTATCCACATTCTGTGTTTGTGGTGGGACAGGAAAGTTGACTGCATGCATACCTTTCAAGTTTATAGTTACACTTCGTGCTTTTCTTTTGTATTCTGTTCAGAGCTGCTCGCCATGGCCTAAAGCTGAATGGAAAACTCCAGCGCATCGAAGAGCAAGAGAAACTTCTCCTACAGAAGTATGAATCTCAGAATTCGTCTCCACCACATCAGCATAAATCTGTCACTGGAAACAGCAGACAGCATAAAGACACACACCACAACCTGTCATCCGACGAAATAAGGCAGAATGACCCGAATGTTTCTCATGAGAATGGTTCACCAAAAGAACCTAGCAGTGAAGACTTAAGACAGGAAAAAAAGAAAAAAAAGAAGAAAGACAAAAGGAAACAAGACTTCACAGAAGATAAAGAGCATAGAGCAAGGGCATGCCAAAAATGTGAGAGCATGTGTTCATGCAATGTGGAAAAAGAAAATGGGTTGCAGCTACCAAAAGAGTCGTATTGCCAAGAAAAAGGGAAATCCAGCAAACTCAAAGACAAATCCATGGATGTCTTTACTGCTAGCAGCTGTGCCGCTGAAGAAGAGAGAAGTTTTGAGATAAAGAAAGATGGTTGTCAAGCTAACACCAAGCTTTCAGACTCTACATTGCTTTCAAAGCAAACAGAGGCTGCAAGTGCTAAAAAGAGAAAGAAATCAAAGAGAGACAGTGACTCAGTAGCAGATAGTAGTTTTCTTGACAGAAATGTAGACGATGGTTATCCTAGCAACTGTAAAAAGAAGAAAAAGAAAAAATCGAGGAAAGAATGAACATTATTTAAATTTAGGTGTTGAAACAAATGATGAAAATATGGTCAGAAAAAGACCTTTAAACTAAAGACTTATACCTCCAACCCAGTTAACTCTGTAAGATACTTCACAGATTTTGCATCTTGATGCATTGAAGAATGCTAGGCGACATCATTTTTTTTTTGTGGGGGGTGGAAGTGGGGAGAATTCTGTGATTGGACTTAACATTCTTGATACTTTAAACCTCGCAGGCTAGAAATATGTTTTCGATGCATAGAAATACTTGAATCGGATAAAGTTGCAGTTACATCCTTCTCAAAAACATACCTTCGTAAATAACAATAGTTGCATTAACATGCATATCTTTGGTGATTGTGTGAGCTGAACAAGCTTATTGGTATAGAGCACAAACTAAAGCAAAAGTATAAATGTCAGTCATTAACAGAAAATCATGCATGACTTTGTTGTGACAACTTGTGAATGTATTGAATATCCAGCTATCAACTGCAAGAAGGCTGCTTTCTGTATGCTGCACTCTGATTAGGGACTGTGCGTCATGCATAAATGAAAGTAATACTTTTTAAATTCATTACTCTGGATATTCTAAATCAGTAGACAGCAGTTAATAATCTAAAAATAAGGATGGGCATGAGGGGAAAAAAAACAAGATCCTGTCCACATTTTTAACACGACAGGAAGTCAAAGGATCAAAATGTTTATTATCCTAACGGAATGGCATTCTGGAAATCATATGGCAAAAAACTGCTATGGGGATACAGCATGGTATAGGTGATACTTCAAAACATTTTAACACTTTCAAATCCTTACAACTTTTACGTACCTCCCTAAATGCAGTGTTGGTTTGCCAAGAGGAATGAACAGTTGCTGACATGTGATATATGAAAAAGATGCAAGCATATCAAAACATCTTGGGTACACTGTACAAATTCATCCACAAGCATGCTTATTCATCTTCTAGAAAACCTTTGTGCAATACTTTATTGTACATGCTATAAAGAGACCTCGAACCTGATGACATTTCTATCAGCCACTAGATTTTTGCCATGGCTGGTTCTCTGATATCGGGAGGCTGCTGAGTCAATATTTGCCAGGCTAATATATCACATAAAGGGGTTAACTACAGGAATGGATCTTGGTTCTGACCATAAAACACTTGTAAAGGGTTGGTTAAACGTGAATTTTTGAGCTGATAGTCTTTCATAAATGCAAAATTATCACATTGTATTATGCTGTGGAGAAATGCATCTCTAGTTCTTGTGTAAAATACCTTTCTTTCAAATTTTGAACAGACATAAATTCTTGCTATTTTGGCAGAAGCTAATGTAACAGCTACACAATAAAGAGACCAGGTTTGATGTTAATTACATTCCAGAAGCACAAAATTGCATTGGTGTTTTTTGCCTCTGTGCAAGTTATAGCAAATATCAAACATTGAAGATATAAGCAAGACAGCAATCAGAACAAAATCAAAGCTGCAAACTATAGCTAATTCTGTACCACTCCAGCCTCTCACTAAAGATAAAAATTCTAACCACTAACATAAGGTATGGAGCATTAGCTAAATAGCAACTACTTATTTTCCATGCCTCCCTTTCAGAAAAGCACTTCTGATAATCCACACAAAAAAATGGATCCAACAAAAAATCTTGAAAGCAATAGCAAAAATAACTTTCTTTCGTTGCTCTCTTCTTTTCACCAAGCTGTGGCACAGTTTAGCCTGGGGGCCACCCTAGTTGACGCTTGCCGAGGACATGCACATGGACATGGTACACAGACTGGCCCCCATCAGGACCATCGTTGATGACCACACGATAGCCATCACTCAACCCCAGCTGTTGGGCTACTTTCTTTGCCACAATAAGCAAGTGTCCCAAAACCTAAGAAATAGGACACAACAGCCATCATAATGTTTCTTTCTTAACAATATGAGCGTGATTTTCTTTAGTCACAAATGGCGAACATTAATATTTCAAATGCTCCCTTTTTTTTTCAATACAATGCACATCTGACTGCCCTGTACACTAACTGTTACTGCCTGGCCTTTGTAAGAACATAATGTTTTTTTTCCAAAGATTTTATTAACTCAGTAAAGACAACAGACCAAAAACTCGGATTACATAGCTTACACGTCAGATTAAAGATACGTACCGATGCACAATAATGTAGTCATGATAAAGACATCCATGTTAAATTAAAACATAATGTATCAAGCAAGTACTGATTGATGGCGAGGTCAGTTCAAATATTGCTGACTATAAATAGTGCACTGACGCCAAAGTAATATAATAGATATCAAAACCAAAAATGCACAAATCTTGGATTAATGTAAAAAAAATACACCGCATAACATTTCGTACTGAAGTAAAGTAAAACACTTCAAGTAATAATGTATTCACGACGTTGAAAACCTCAGCCTACCAAGTTATTATAAACATGATGTTTGTTTGATTGTATTAATCGATCGTCCGGTGTTTTTTTTCGACATATGATACATTCTGGATGTGACATCGCAATAGTAACTTACAATAGTAATTTACATACTATACAATTCGAGTATGATATCAATAATTGTTGACATATGTTACACATTGAAGTATGGTATCGCATCGATGGAAGCCGTGACCATACAGATGAAGAATCAAACACAATAGGTACTGGAGGTGCACGTAAACATACAGAAGAACATTATGTTATGTGTACATCACTACATGTCTGTTATACTTTACAGTATGATGTGCAGTCTATAATTTTCCGTGTCATGCATACACATCAAAGAGTGGCTCTAGCCATGCAAGTATGCACAACACTTGAACACCCAAACAGAAGATGCCCTAGTGACTCGGTAGTGCCCTTTATTTCCTATATTTTGATATTACTCATTTAAAAATCTTTGACTTAACACAAATGATGACTCTGCCTAAAGTCTTCAAACTGCATAAGACTTCAGATATAAAAAAACACCCCAATCATTTCATGTATATATATATACACGCATACACATTATATAGAGGGATTTCACTTTGTTTAGGTTCTTAAGGGGGACCACGAGAAGTGCATACTAGCCAAGACTGCGCAAGACGTTATGCTGGCTGTGCAGTATAGCCTGCTGTTAAAAAAAAAAGTCTGCACCGGGCCCCCTTTCCCTTCACTTATAATGACTTTAAGAAGAAGAAAAATGACATCCTTTGCAAAACAGTATACACATATGATTGATACCTTATTTATTATGGCATTTATTGGTAGCCAATTTTGCATCTGACGACATCAATGCAAACCTCTCTATACAGTTTACTTACGCTGTCAGCACCCTCCTATCCTCTTGACCATTGCATCCTGGCACAATCTGCACTGCATGCCAGAAAGGCGGACAACCAACTTAGTTTTAGACAGTGCTACAAAGGAACTATAAATTGCATCGCTGGATCTGGGTGCTTAAAACAATGCCTATGGGTTTCAGAAATGTCACCCTGTATTATTTTTTTTCGAACTCGGGCTGATATTTTTTTCTGGCATCGGTTGAAAAGCCTTCCATGACACCAATTAAGGCGCCATTTGGGGTCATGATGTCATGCACTGTACAACAAAATGGCAGTGAACCTTTGTGCAGATGCAACAAAATTTCCTTTCGGCAAAGGCAAAGTTCTTTAATGTGCTGTGTTTGGGTGTACAGATTACCAAGGACAGGGATATACTCTACATGCTTTTCCTAAAGATGATTCTTGTAGAAAAGAGTGGACCAAATTTGTCCAAAGACGACAAAAAGACTTTGACACCCACTGCTGCTAATACGAAAACTTGAATAGCCATGAATAACCATGGTTTTAGGTCTAAATAAAAGATTTATCAAACATCAGAATGCACTTTCTAAATTATCATGCCAAAATTCGACACTTGTGTACGTACATTTTAAATATTTGTGTCAGTGCTGCTGCTAAGTTGACTGTTATAGCACGTACTAGAAGGGATAAGCTTACATCAAAATATACTTTTATAAGTTTCTGATGAATAATATACCAGAAAAGTCACAGAGGAATGGAAATATTCAAGGCATGTGTCTGAAATTTCATCGTATCCTGGTCTGTCGAGATGCATGAATACTATGAATAGCCACCAAAAGCCATGTTTTTAGGTCTAAATAAAAAGTTTTAAAGATAGTTTAAACATCAGAATGCACTTTTATAAGTATTTGATGCATAATATGCCCCAAGAATGACACTTTTGTATGCACCTTGTAAAGATTTATGACTGAAATGTTATCATGTGCTCGTCTGCCATGAGCCGCCTTCTTTTCGAAAAACCGCACCCACAATTCGACCATTACAGGATGTATTACAAAGAATAATTTAAAATAGAAATCAACAGATAGTCTATGCATAATATAACCGAAAACACTGTCCACTCGTTTGCCTTGGATCTCCCCCATTTCGCAACACTGTTCAACCACGTACAATGCAACGTCTGTAGGATAGGTTTTACACAAGGTCCTCAAACTGTGCCTTTATGAATATTGAAAGATTGGTTGATGTAACTGTAAATTGTTTGTTGACGTGGGCACTAAAGTCGTCTTCTAGCTTTTAACTGTATTGTGTTATGCTTGCTGCTGGTGGTGTTGGTGTTACTTTAAGAATATAAAGAACATCCTATAGTAAAACAAATTTATTATCGCACTCATACACGCGTGCTCGCTCAATGCTAAACTAGTGGTGAGCAAATTTTTTATTTTTAGGAAACTTTAATGTACGCGGGAGATGGTTAGGCAAACCCAGGCGGCCACTCAGGCCATCTGTCTCGAAATCACTACCCCCTTCTTCATCAAATGAGCTGCTTGAACACAAAAGTTCTAAAGTTCTTCTCCGTCCGGCAATGATTGTTGTACAGCAGAAGACGTCACGCCAAGGGGAAAATAAACGATACTCGTGTTAAAAGTAGTTACCTCCCCTGACGTGAACAACCCCTGGTCGATACAAACATTTGTAAATTTTTTTTAAAATCAGGTATATTTAAAATAAATCCTGTTACCAATAAATTGTTTTAACTGTCTAGATCATGTTTCAAGAATCTATAAAACACTGAAAGTCACCATTTAAATCTCGCATTTAACTTTTTAAGCCAGCACACGCGAAACTTACCGCTTCATCGGCATCTTCAGCATCTGCCAAACGCACTATCGGCTTCTTAGGAACAACCAGGAAATGAACTGGAGCCTGTGGTGCTACATCCCTAAATGCCACACACTGAAAATCACGTCATAACAACAGTTTAATACAGTAGATCTATCATCTATGTCTAGACTAGTTCAGTAGTTGTATCACTTGTCTGTGCACACTTTCACTTCAGCAGGTTACAAATTCTGTACGAAAGCATTTTCATGGTAGCGCATCTGTCTCTACAATAACTGATCTATATCAAAAGTGACATTATGGTAGCCTGCAAGCTGCATCAAAACGATTACATGCGAAACAGATCAAAGCGCCTTTTAATTTACCATTTTCAACCTGAATCTAGTTTCATTTTCGCAGGCAACTCTTTAGACACTCTTGCATTATCTTTATGTTGCGCCTATCGTCTAATTCGATACATACCTGGTCATCTTCAAAAAGGAAACTCGCAGGAATCTCTTTCCTGATAATTTTACCAAATATCGTGTCTCCACCTGGTTTTGCAGACTGTGCTTTTTCAACCTCAGTTGCCATTTTGGTTCCAGTGACACGCTTGGCGTACAATAAGAAAGGGACAAAAATAAAAGATAAAAAGATACCGCAGACAAATATCTTCAAGTGCTTTTCTATTAGTTTAACTTGCATCTGATTATGTATATAGTTTTTTTTTTAGAATACTAAATTTATCAAGGTTGAGTAGTTTCCAAACTAAAATTATTATCCCTGCTTGAAGCTTCAAAGGGAGATGACTCATGGACTTTAAAAACTTGCTAGGGTCTGTTTACTTTCCAACGATTCCCAAGGTCTTCAAGGGGTGCAACACATTTTCTTAGCAATCACTAAGTTCATAAGGAAGTTTATTGTTGGATAAACCGGATATGACGACCCCCGAAGAAAATATGCGATCAATAGAAGCAAAGGTCGTGGTTTTGGGATCTCAAGGTATTTTTTTTAACTACTTGCGCTTCGAACACCTCGGGGTTGTCGGGGTCAGCATACTCTTCCGTTGTTCGAAATCAGTGTCCTCACGCTTTTACAGCTGATCAGGGATTTCATAGTGTACCACGGCATAAGAGGGTGGTAAAATGTTTGCTACTTCACCGATACTAACGTGGGGTAGACCATACTGGCATAGCCTAGCGCGTCTTGCCTGTTCTAAAGGCTATTCTATTGTTAATCAAGTTAATGTTATTATCAAATTATGATGAGACAAATCACAAGCGCTTTGTGCCCATTGGTGATCATGTAAAGATACAAGCATCCATGGGCTGTGCGCTTTTTAAACTAGTTTGACAGTAAATGAAGTTTGTATATATTTTGCCTTTGAGCTTATTAGCCGCTCACTGACACATGCAATTTCTTTAATAATAGTATACATGTATTATCTGCTAACTATACTCATACTGAATCAGTGAATTTTTGTCGCAATTGTTAAAAGATGTATTATTCTATGATTTGTATGGCATTATTATTATCTAATGATAATTATGTATTATTCTTTTCTATGTCCAACAATCATCCATGCCTACTGGTAGGGGGCCTGTAGGAAAATGGTAATAATGGGCACCTATTTATAAAACTGATGGTTAGGGGTTTCTTTGGGTACTCAGGTGCCTCCTCCTTTTCCCCAGCAGTACTAAATATTATAATTTTCTTCATCATCCTCTCCTTTCCCTGTCCTGAGAATATAGCCTTCATTGCTGACTTGACATTAAGTGATAACTGCCAACCTTAACTTACTGTAGGCTAGTGCCAGAATGCATCAGACCTCTTCCCTGTCAAGTGGTTCCGTAGACAAACATAATTTAATTATTTTATCAATTTGCAGTAAACTGCAAACAAACTAGAGACAGTGTTGTTACCTACTTGTTTGGTTCTGCACACATTTGCTGGCAACTGTGGTATCATGTTTATTATGCTAAATAAAAGGCAAATTAGCAGGTGGTAGTTACTATACACACGTAGTGAAACAGCAGTTTGATACAATAAATATTAATATTACAGATTCTAGAAGTTACTGATGTATGTTTGAAGTGACAGCAAACACCTGGCATCTTACCTTGTTTCTGTTGGCGAAATCACACTGGTATACAAAAATCTCAAACTAAATATTGGGACAGAACTAAACAGCAGTGTCAGATCCCTATATAAGGGAGAGGAAAATGTTCTGCACCCTGAGAGTACACATCTGCTTTAAGCCAGTTTTATATTCTTCTTCTGTGAGATTCCCATACCATGAACAGAAACTTTCCCAGAAACCCTCCACTACCATATACATGTTACCTTCCTCTCATGTGCTTTGCTGCAAACATTAAAAAAGTGGGCTTTAATTTGTGGGAAAGTCAACATGTTGGGTTACCCTCACCTCCTAGAGGTGTTTCAGCACTAACAGAGAGGTAGCTGGGGAGTGGGGGACAGGGAGGAACCAGTAAAAGCAGTTCCTTGTAATGGGAGTGGCAGAAGAACAGACTGCATGGGATGGGTTAGAACTGCAAGTCATTAATAAGAAAGTACAATGACTGGTCATGATGGTAAAGATGGAACACAAAGCTTTTGTTCAGATGGAACACAGGATTTATTCACTCTATGAAGAAATCAATCATCGTAGAGTGTGAGTTTTACAAGAGATGATAGTAGTGTAAGAATGGTGTAGCTGTCCAGTAAGAATATTTCCATCCCCATTAAAGATTTGACGGTTCTGAAGCATGGTTGGATTGTAACAGAATCACTGTTAAGTCAAAACCATACATTTGTTATTCCTGCTTCATGTGGGGTGTATGTAATGGTTTATTACTACTAGGTTTAGTTATATACCTCATAAAAATGTTGCTAGGTGCTGGTATTTATGCTGGGAATTCAGGTCCTCAGAAAAGTTCAGTGAAATATTAAAGAATAACATTCCCGTTTCTATTAATGCATTCTCACTCTGATTCTCTAACATTGTACTTCTATGGTTATCTTCATATTCACACTAAAAAAAAGTGACAGAAAAGAGAAAGCACGAGCTGAACAGCTCGTTGAAGTGATTTTTACAACACACCATTCATAGTTAATTGAGGTCCCGATAATTTGTCACTGTATTTCTTGTCCCACTGACACGATGACATTTTTTTGTAACCCTGTCACTAGCAGGCTTTTATCTGGTTTGATACCATGTAACACTCAACAAAGGTGATAAGACAGGAAAAGGTGGCTTTTGAATGATTTAGCGAAGAATTTCTTTGGTCCAAATACTCAACAGTGCTAGTAATAGATTGAGCAGATTCATTTCCTTGAATGTGTTCAGCATACTGCTACCCCACAAAAGTACAAGTACATTGCCTCAACAAGTGCATGCAGACATTTCAACAAATCCACAGGTCTCATATTATTTGCAGGTGACTGCTGTTCTTAAAAGTGCAATTTTGTCTGTGCCAGGGGTCGGCAAAACCAGTGTTGTTATTCGCTATGTTGGGGGCATGTTCAGCAAAGCTGTCAGCCCCACCATTGGTGCCTCCTTCTTCACCTACAAGATGTCAGTAACAAGAGTTATTTTAATATATGCATATTTCTAGATGAACGTCAAGGCTCTGCTCTTAAACCAATAGCAGCAGAGAATAAAGTACTTCTGTTAACAAATTCAGTCTTTAGTGATTACCCACATGAAAAAGAGTTATTTAATTCAGTCTGTATGATGCTAAGAAAGGGGACATATACCTTTGGGTTGCTATTATTATCATGGCCAGAGCAAGGATATGTTGAGTATTGCCTGTTCTTGAAAAAAAAAAATTTCAGAAGACACTTTTGCACTGATCACATGAGATCTTTGTGAATTGCATCTTCTTTTCAGTAGTAGTAGATGTAACTGATTTACTTGAGTTCTCTGACCCCAGGATTATAAAAGCACATGCTGAATAGCTTGTGACTTAACAGAGTGTATTTAAACTGACTGCATCAAAGAAGCACAGAGAAAGCTGACTTGAATTCAAGCCAAAAAGGAAGTTAGACTTCAGAGACTGCTTGACAGGACGTGTCTTGTCAATGTTGTTTTGCCACTAAGTGCATGAGGCAGCAGGAAAATGAAAAAGCAGGAGAGGATGGGGGACTGTCTGTTTGACATTTGTGTGCTGTAAAGGAAAAAAAGTTGAAGGAGGAAATTAGAGACTTGGTCTTTAGTGAAGGGTGGGGAGAAAAGGATGTGTGTGTGTGTGTGCTGGGGAGGGGGGGTAGACACAATTTTAAAATTGTCAGAAAGTAAAATGATAACCTAAGTACCTAAGTATTGTCATGGTGATGTTGTGAGATCTAATCTTCTTTTTTCTGTAGCTTGCCACAACAACTGTTAGGACAGGTGTGCCTTGAAATGTATTGAAACATACTGTAGTTGAATTGGACATTAATTTTGTGCACAGGACCTTAGACAGCTACAGAGTGAAGCTACAAGTATGGGATACAGCAGGACAGGAGCGTTTTCGCTCTATGGTGAGTATCAAATGCCAAATGACCATGTGTGCATGTGTGAGAGACGGAGGCAAAGACCGAGAGCTGTGTGGCTGTGCTGGCGAGAGTGGAGAGAGTGGAGAGAGAGAGAGCTAGCTCTGATAATACATGCTGTTTAAATATATGGTGATGTAAAATTAAGAACAGAGAAGTTGATAAAAATGTGAAGTGCCGACCTTTAAAGAAAGTTGCAGTTATCTGTTAGAAGGGCAAGTTTGTGATGTTATCCTTAATAATTATTAATAGTAATGAAGTTATTCATTAGTGTAATTTTTGCTATGCATAAAGAAGCAGAAGGTGGTGATTATCATCATCAAGATGTCATTTGGTGTCATCATCTTTAACAGGCACCAATGTATTACCGGAAAGCTAATGCAGCAATGCTAGTATATGACATCACCTCCCTGGAAAGTTTCTATGACATTAAAGACTGGGTTAAAGGTTAGTTCCTGTGATATTGTTTCTGTGTATGTGTATTTTATTTCCCTTCCACAAAGACATTAAGAATTACTATAATTTTTTTAGGAAGTAATTTGATCACCTACCACAGATTTCAACAGTGCTAAAAGAAGTGCTGACTGCTGACCTGCATAGGACCAATAAACTATCATCTGGTCTGTTAAGTCAATGGCATGTCAATTTTATAAATGGCTTCAAGGGATTACATTGAATTGAAGATTGGAGAAATAGAGGATAATTGTCTCTCTTGAGGATGGAGTGATGCATATCGTGCACTTTTCTAAAACATTGCAGCTGCTTGCTTGCATTTCAGTCAAAGAACACCATCTCCCTTCATGACCTGTGTTGTTTTGTGATAATGCTGAGCTGTGTATCTATATTTGCAGAGTGAGTTTTTGTTAGCTTTCTTTTTTCAAAAAGATTTTATGGTAAGAACAACAGATTATCTGCACCAAGCTTGGGAAAAAAACCAGACACAGTCAATGTTTTGGAGCATTACCCCTTCATCAGGGCAAGAAGGACAAAAAGGAAGCATTCAAACCAAAACACAAGCAAAGAATTACATATAAATACTTATCTGGTGTGAGTACAGAGGAAGACAGCATGGAGGCTCTCTCTTTTTCTGTGTTGTGTGTTTTGTTTTTTATAATCTGTTGTTCTTACTGTTTTTTATAATCTTTTGTTCTTCCTGTTTTCACTCGAAGTAATACTCATTGTTGTGATATAAGATTTTATGGAAAATGTCTGATTTCAGAACTGAAAAAGAATGTGGACACACCAATAGGTATGTGGAAGCAGATGCATATTACTAAAAAGGTTTTCCACTGATGTTGCTTCATCAAGATAGAATGCTTTGTACTTCAGTACAACAAAAATTGAAGGTGTCTTACCATACTAGCAAGCAAGTCTCCTTGATTTAAAAAATGCTTTATGTTGGTGTCATTTATCTACCATTCTCATTAATGTCAGACACTTTCAGGTTAGATTCCAACTGATGTTTGTGATTTCTAACTTTTTGCTTGTTGACATGTTGAAATACTATTGTGTCCTTTTGTTTCAGTCATGTGTCTTCTGGGCAACAAGAGTGACCTTGACAGTGGGCGAAAGGTCAGCACAGCAGATGCTGCTGAATATGCCACATCCATTGATGCTTTATTCTTTGAGACCTCAGCTCTGAAAAACACAGGTGAGCAAAAAAAGAAGGAATGACCCACTATACGGACAATGAGGCGTGAAAAAACTGATGATTAAGCAAAATAACAATGGTGGAAAAAACCTGAGTCCTGAACCCACAATCCAAAGTATGTTAGTATGCACTATGCAAGAGAGAGAGAGAATGAGAGAGAGCGGTAGGGTGAGAGAAAGATTGCGAGTGTGCAAGCGTGGTTGTTGGTTGCTTTCTTGGTGCATAGATCCTGTTTGATACTGTGGCCGTCTTCGGTTTTTTTTTGTTTTTGTTTTTTGTAAAGCACATTGAGCCCTTCAGGGGAATAGTGCTGTAGAAGAATCCTATTATTATGAAATATGTACAATGCAATGAATAGAAATCTGAAGTAAATTATACATGGACAAAGCAATGAACAGAAGAAGTAATCCAGCAATAAGACACTAAGAACAGCTGGTTGCAATTTTTTTTGTCTTGGATTTTGTTTACAGGTATAGAAGATGCCTTTTTGCAAGTTTCCAGGCAGCTAATTAAATTTTATGAAACGTATCCCAACTCTGGGCTTGGCATCCTCAGTCCACAGCCAGATGGCACAGACATTTTCTCACCAAACTCAGAAAGCGTGAGACTGCCGTCGCGTGTGGACCAGCAGAAAGCACCACAGGCTGAAGGCTGTGGGTGCTGAGTTGATGGTGTGGGAAAAGAGATCATGTTATTTTGTGGCGTAATTACTGAAGTCAGGGGTCACCTGTGTAGAAATTCTTGGGAAGGGACTCATGTTTGAAGCACACCAGGAAACTACGAGGATGTGATAATTAGCAAGAGTTGTACAGAAAAAGCAGCTTAAAAAAAACCCCAAGGACTTTTTTCAAGCAGAGAACAACCACTGATATTTTTGTCATTGATATGTGATGAAAGAACTGCTCATGACATCCTTAAGACTTTTGCACTGGAGGGTGTTGTATCAGTTGATTTTTCTCCATCTTAGACTCTCTTCCTTCAGCTCAAAAGATACAAGTAGGAACTGTGTGGGCCTACAGTTTCACCATTTCTTTTTCTGCATATCTGTGATGTCATTTGGGGTTATCAGCTTACAGAAGAAACAATGCATTTTTATGTAAATATACGTACTTGTGAAAAGTTAAATGTAAATAGGTTTTGTTACAGTATGCTGCTCAGTAACCTACATTCATGCCTTTTTGTTGTAAAATGGATGCAGAAATATTGAATCAGACAACTACCAAGCATTCATACAGGTAGGTGGCAAATGCAAGAGAATGGAGTTGCATTTCCTAAAGCATATGAGGGGTTTTAATGGTATGATGTAGCTGGATTTGTATTAATACTCAGCCCGGAAATATGGCAATAATGGTGCAGACACTGTAGCTCAGGGTAAAAGTTCTTCTTAAATATTCCAGAACTAGATTTGTGAAAGGTAGAAAAATTCTTTCTCTAGGACAGAAGGAGTTGTGTTCAAATTCAGACTTAATAACTAGTAGCATTAGTATGGCAACATGGCTGTGTTTTTTTTTCAAAGAAATTGTATCTGACCATCAGCATTGCTATCTTTCATTTGTTGAGATAAAGGCGATCTTTTTCCTCCTGTCTTGAAGTGCATAGTCCCAAACATTTTTTGTACTGTGCCACACAAATCCCTTTGAGCGGGCAGATGGTAAGTTACCTTAACTTTGATAACCATTGTGAAACCTACCCTGTATATCTCCAACTGAAATCATCACATCTGCTGAAGTTTAATGTTGCAGTTTGTTTTCTGACTTGGCTGTGGAATGAAGAAACCTTGTATCTGAATGACCTAGGAGATGGTCTTGAAAGAGGCCAAACAGGTACTTTCTGTACCAGATGAACAAAACGTGAAACTAGATTCATATATATATATATATAGATAATTAGTAATATTTCTACAGTGTACTTTCACTTCTTAAACTATCGGAGTAGTTTTTAAAAAAAATAAAAGTGAAGGTCTTCTACTTATGTTTGTGCATTATTGTTTGGCTGTCTCTATTGTGTTTAAACTTTAGCATTCCTGCTGGACGCTCGGTGCTGAAAGTCTGTTCAGGGTGTTTCAATAGTTTTGCTTTTACCTCCTTTTTCTACGGTTCTTAGGAAGTACTAAATATTCTTAATGAGACAAGAGCATATTCTCAATATATCTGTAAATATATCAGTGGTGAGAGGGGTCATGCAAATTTTTAACAGCTGCAAAGATGTTCATAGTCTGGGTGGTGGTTTTGAACCATTTTTCATTGATTCATAATATTACTGAATATGTTAATCGAAATCTGAATATATTTTGTTGAAATACTATGAATTTGTGAAGCCTTACTCGTAGGGTTGATTCCATTTTTTAAAAATCATGCTACTGGCCCTTGTCAGCCTAGAAAAAAAACTGTGCAGTGAACATTTAACTCTGAGTTGAGTTATACGAATATAACACCACTAAAACATATCAAATGAAGATCTAATTGTTTTATCCCAAGTATAAGTTTTTTTTTACAATGGATCATGCCAGCGTGTTTATTGCCTCATAGAATTTTAATCTGTAGATGTTATGATCAGAGAGTAAATTTGGTCATTAGGGGATTGCAGCTTTGTTCTTTTATTCTCTACATAGATTTGTGTGGAAACACTTGCCCATGCATGTGCCTGCATGTGGAAGTGTTCATTTAGTGTCTTCACTCAAATGTCCTACTTCAAGAACTTAATTGTGGGTATGCATGTGTGTGTGTGGCTTGGAGGAAGGGGAGGAGGGAATATAACCTTGCAATATAATAGGATGTTTTAGGGATGGGGAAATATGTTGGTCTAGTGACCCTGTGTAACGAGAAATTTTGCGAGCGGTAAGTTTAACTGCTTTGGTCATACATACAAAAAAAGAAAAGGACCTTGCCCAGTGTTGAATTTTTCCCATCCTTGGTTTTGAGTGCACATCCTATGTCATAATTTGAATCAGCATCACAACATAACTGAACAGATTTAAACAGTACAAATATTCAAGTACAAAGATTGGTTAGATTTACTTAGTGGTTGACATAGCATTTATGTCACTTTATTGTATTTTGTGTAAAAGTATATAGTCTTTTTAGCAAAACCAGTGATTCGAAGTGTTACAGTTAAAACACAAATTGTGATCTCAAAATTCCCACTAGCACTTCCCTGTAAGAGATATAAGGGGAAGCAAATTTCACATTTGGTCATAATTACAAATATTACTAGTGATTTCTGTAAATCCAGTATGCATTCACTACACAAAATATATTTTGCAATACAATGTACTTAAATGCTGTGCTTGTATAAATATATATATAGGAAATGCTTTAATGTATATTCTTGAGTTTGTTATCTGCATTCATATTGAAGATTACTGTAAATATGACAGCAAATAAAAAATCCCATGCAAACAGCCTGTCTTAGCATAAAATCTTATATCACACCAAAACAGTTTCTTTCCTATTATCAGTTGCCCGATCTAAGTAACAACCAACAATGCGATGTATGCAGTTCTGAAGCAAGCCCAACAGCCTGCAATTCAGACTCAGACCTATGAGTGCCTGTAGAGATGACTTTTTCTTTGGCATGTACATATATTTGCAAAGAATATGCGTTTTAAGAATGCATTTTAAGTTTTCACTGTGCCGTGCACAGTTTTGAAGTGCTCTTTGCCTAGCAGCAAACATTGATTTGATTTATTACATTGTTGTCTAAAAGTCATTTTGTCATTCTCGTTTGCAATGCCTGGGTTTTCGTTTTTACAGTGCATTTCTGTACAGGAATGTGTCTTGGTGATTGTTTTTAAAACTAGCAGATCAAGTGGGTTTTTTTGGACTGGAGCATACTGTCCCTGTTTTATGCATTCGCTGTAGGGGATGAAGTGGGTATATGAACATGGATTTTTAAAATGCACACTGTTTGAAATGTTAAATGAATGTTATCATTCTTACCTAATTTAAAACATGTCAAGAATACCCAAAGAATTGGCATCTTAAAATGATTTTACAAAGCATACTTTTTCCTCTATTTGTTGGCGGTCATGACAGTGTGATTTTAGACCCCAGAAAAGCAAAATATAAAATGGAAAATTTTTTGATCTGTTTTGTACCACAGTTATACAATGTATTCTTTGAATTTTCCGTAAGTTAAACACAAATCTTTACTACCATTCTCCAATTCTAAAAATTTCCCTTACTTGGAATCACCATGACAACATTTCTGTGATCAAGTTGGAAACCATTGCCTATTATCTTAGGCTGTTTCCAGTGTATCATCAGGAACATCATTTTCATGTTGGGAAAAGATTTAAGGATTCCAGACAATTTTACTGGATGTTCAAAGAAAGAAAGTCAGTAACACAAAGAAAGACACCACAAAGTCATGTGTTGATTTTTGTATCTTCTTTTAAAACTGGAGGGGCTCAATAAACTGCTGGCAAGATGCAGTCTTATTGTGTCTTTGTACAAGTCTGCTTTACAGAAATGCTTTAATGCTGTGATCTCCTTAAAGAATATTGAAACTTGAACAGTAATCACATCCTCAATTTGGCCTGACACATCCAGACTGTACATTTTTCAAGTGGGTTTTACAGAAAACCCCCTTACATATTGCATTGTTATTTCCACATTTGCAATCCCACCCATTCTGCTGTCCAGTTTCCTCTAACACTGAAGTACAAGTAACCCTGCTAGATTAATGTAATATAGTAAAAAGATAATCAACTCTTTTTTTATGACATTCTCATTTTACTGAGTATTTTCATCAGATGCAGCAGATCTCCATCTTGTTCATCCTGGCCCTGTGCTATTCTCTCCCCTGCACAGAGTAGTACAGTGTAACTAGAACTTCTTGAGGATAAATAACCATCATGTTACAGAAACAGTGTGATCTTCGCGACTTACAACTGTAACGATCGAAAGAGAGAGAACAAAACCTTTCCTTTCCCCTTCCTCCTCCCAAACAG
Organism: Lanistes nyassanus; assembly: GCA_004794575.1. Taxonomy (NCBI): domain Eukaryota; kingdom Metazoa; phylum Mollusca; class Gastropoda; order Architaenioglossa; family Ampullariidae; genus Lanistes; species Lanistes nyassanus. The sequence continues at coordinate 312,737 of SMGT01016652.1, read as the reverse complement.
AATGAAGAAAAAAGCACAAGTTAAAATCTTTTTAATAGCCATGGTGAAGCACAAAGTCAAAAAATGGCTGACCACATACGAAAGTCTGCTCACATGGAACCAGGTACCTTGGAAGATAAACTTTCTCTTCAACTCTGACAGTCAACAGAAGCACAAGAAAAAAATTGTTTCAGCAACAGTGCTGACCCAAGAACTTAACACTGCGATGTTTATGTGTAAAAGAAGAGCATACTGCAAAGCACATTTGGGTGAGAAAATGAAATAGTGGATGATGTAATGAAGAGAACCTATGCATTCTCCTAGAAATAAACATGTAATGTACCAAAGGAGGACAGATTACTGACCGATTTGAAAGACTCCTTAATGGTTCTAAGCATGAACACCACACTAGTAAAGTTCCTACCAAGTAAAATTTATCTGAGTGTGTTGAATGGAATTCTCAATCATATAGGTGGAAACAAACGAAACCATTACTCTCCCAATATAAATTGAAAAGTTTCTGGCAGCATTATTACATGCTGTTTGTCAAGCACACTACAAATTTTGGTATTTTGTGAATTTGTTACAAAGATTTTCAATGTTTATACGAATCTTCTTAAGCCAAGTATGCTGGTGTAGTTCCAACAGGGACGAACCTTTGTAAATAATCCATTTACGGATTTAGTACTGATCCATCACTGACACAAATAATACCATGTGAGACATTCTAAAAAAACTAAAAGAAAAGACTTGCCTGTAGAGCTACAAGTTCTGGGTTTACAAATTAAGACACCCACAAAACAACCCCCAAACTTCCTTATTTAGGGCCTCAGGAAGGATTTCCATCACAGTAAGGATCGAAGGTGTTTCACCCATAATTCTAATGAAATTGATCAATTCTTATAATGAAATAAATGTTTAAGCATACATTCTTCAAAATCAGTCTAGAGTTTTAGGCAAAGGAACTGGAGCACATAAAAAAAAATCTGAAATCTGGTGGAAATAATGGGAAAAGTGAATCAATCTGAGTCTGTACAATACAAGTGCGCATGGAAATGTTACAAACGGTGGTAATGGAACGGCAAAACAGGAAGTTAGAATGCAAAGCTCGTCATGCAAAATTCAGTCGATGGCTGAAGAAAACAAAAACATTTTCTTTTTACATATATAAAATCACCCACAAAAGAAAAGCGGCACCTAATTCTTTGGGTGGAAACCGACCCCCCAAAATTCCGCCAAACAGCAGCCAATTCCCATGCCTGAGTTTTCATCCACTCACATGATACAAGCAGACAAGGCCACCAAGCTTGAAACAGAAACAACCTACGTTAATCAGGTGGATTACTTACAAGCAGACCTCCCCAAACCCCCAAGTGGATCTCTAACACATTAAAATGCTCAAATGATAAATTAAAAGTGGAAATGAAGGGCGAGGGAGCATATTAACACTGTGTTGCAAGATTTCCCTTGATACACAACTGCCTTTCCAGTATCATGGGGTTCTGCAACCTTTTTCAAAGGGTTAATCTGGAGGTGACTAGACTCTCTAGGTTAATACATTCAGTCGTTCTGGGCAGTTCTGATGAGCAGCATTTAGCCCAAATCCTAACAATCCATCAGTGCCTTACCTTTTCATGAGCCCCACAGGGGTTTGGTTGCGATCAGTCCAAATCAGAATCTTAGAGTTTAAACTAAGCCACACACAGATGGAAAAACCTAATACAACAAATGCATAATTCTAAGACGAATTAAGCTTGCTCGTCTTAGGTGCTTTGCACATCTGTCAAAGAAAAAGTCACGTGGCCAGTGTAAATAGTATCACAATGGAATGCAGTGTTCTTGTGTTGATCTCAACTGTTCTACTCTTCAAGTTTAATATAATGATAATGCAACAGAAGACATGCTAAAAAGGTCGTTAAGGTGTGCTAAAACTTGTATTTGTACAAATAAATAAATAAGGAGGTTTCATACTCATCACTCAAAAGTTAAGAAAATGACTGACTAAATATGACAAAGTTTCTGTAAAAATAGATGTGGATATGGAAATGCACAGGGCAGCATGGTTCCTATGTTTGTGATCTTCCCCAACCCCAACACACACACACGCAATGGACACCTGTACCATGCAAATGATACACCCTTAATACTATTAAGCAATGACTGGATCTGGGCGTTCTCAGAGCCCAGCCAGTTAAAGGAGAGCTACCATGACTACACATCAAGCAATTCAGAATCTGGGGAAGAAAATGTCACATTCTCACAAGCATCCAACTTAAAAGCATACCTTCCTTTAAAATCCTTGATATTTATGTATTTGATAACCACACTTTTTAAAACACTTCTTCAGTCATTTGTAAAAGAAATGAATGACAAACACAGCACATTTGCTTTGCACAACTTAAGTTAGAAAATGGTCAGACTTTTGCACAAATAAATTTATCTTCTAGGATATGACCCGACGCCTACAACTACACTGTACTACCCCCAACCCCTTCACCCCTCTTCTGTGAGAGACTTGACTGGGGAAAAAAGACTTTTCTTATGACCTGTCAACTTATTCTTATTTAAAACTGACCCTCTAAAGTATTGTTTGACACAAAAATAAAGCCTTCTAATGGAGCAGCACAAGTTATGTCACAAAGCTGTAAATACCAGCAATGCAGATTATGCTAAAACTATCGTACAATAAACAGAAGTTTACTTTAAAAGAATTAGCATCCAATGAACATAAACCCTTAGTTATAAAACACCATTAACTAAAGGAAACTTATCAAACGTAGAGAAATGATTAAAACATAAAATGGTCATGCGAACCTGTCAAATATGTACTTCGTAATAAACATTCTTCGTATGGGTTGGGTGGCCTGTTGCAACATTTGACAGAATTGACACAGATGGGGAGGGGAAGGAGCCGGTGAACAAAACTTTCACACATAAATTTTTGTTATCCTCTCACAACAAACATCCCTCCATGATTTTGCTGAACAAAGTAAACAAGAATTATCAGCAAAAAGGGTCACACGACCATGCCTGCCAAAATGTCTGCCATTGTGTCACAATAGAATCGTGTAACATCATTTGGAGCATTCTGCCATCTCCGCACATAGCATTCCAAGACTTCCATGAGGATGCAGCGAATGGTGGGCTTTGTCCTGAGAACAAAAAACAAGAGAACCTGTAAACTCTGAGCCAACGGTTGTAGTCAGGGTCCCCCATAGCTGCAGAAACTGACGGGCCCTGGGAATCTCTTCTTGGAAATTCTCGGTCTCTTGACAAGAATTTCTAAGCAATGAGGATTCATATGTTTTGACTTAATTTTAAAAATCAAAGTGTGGTGGGGAGGTGGGGGATTGGAAAACAAACAAATAAGCATCTTGGCATGCATGGGGGGAAATATCTCTGCATCCTTTTAGACTTATGTGCATAACTGATGCATGATCATGTGTTATGGGGAACTCTGGCAGTATATGTATGACTGCCAAGCTGGAACAAAATGGAAAAAGAATTAATGCAAAAATACACCCAAAAAAACCCC
>SMGT01016652.1:259333-276370 GCA_004794575.1 Lanistes nyassanus | reverse complement strand
GAAGACACTGGTGAAGCTATATTAAGACATATATTAATATGTTTCGACATGAGTGCAGCGACCAGATTGCAAGGACGAAGTGTGTGTGCTCAGATAATTTAGTGTACGTGCGTGTTGACTGTTAATTGCTGTCAGTCTTCGTCTGTGCACTAGGACATAAGTATCATCTCATGCAAACAAGACAGCACAGGAAAGCCGTTTCGAGATTTCAGGAGGTAAGTGCGAAAAGGTACATGATGATGACGATAATAATAATAATAATAATAATAATAATAATAATAATAATAATAATAATAATGATGATGATGATGATGATGATGATGATGATGATGATGATGATGATGATGATGATGATGATGATAATAATAATAATAATAATATAAGAGCGTAAAATACACAGGTCGAATGGGCTTTGCGACTACTTGTCTGACCAGAAGTCCAGATACGAAGCCAGCCCTGGTACATAAATATAATAAGTTTCTTTACACATGTAGATAATAAACAACAAGGAGAAGAAATCCATTAGGGGCTCTAGAGTATTTTGGAGAAGTGAATCTTTTTCTTAATTCTTCTAGCTATGGACAGCATAGGACAAAGCGAATTTTATTTTCCTATTACTTTTTACATACATGGGCCCAACAATGTTTGAGGAATAACATTTCTATACCTGTGGAAATGAGTAGCCAGCCCCATGACACCAAGGCTACATTTTGTCATTCCAATTTTCTTGAATGTATCGATATCTAATACCTAGTACCTAAGCAGATCAAGCCCACAGAACATTTTGTAAACGTCGAACCACTCGCTACAGATGATTCCAGCTGTCTTGCAATCTACAGTCAGTCGCACACGTAAAAATTCGTTTGCACCACTTGTACCTTGATTCATCCATACAAGAAACTCACGATAGTAGCCCATGTGAACTTAATGGGCTAGGCCTGTTTTGGCACCTGTCGTTATCCATTTGTAGGATTTACAAACAAATAACAAGGTGTGGGTGTAGGGATGTGGGTGTGGGTGTAGGGATGTAGGTGTAGGGGTGTGGGTGTAGGGGAGTGGATGTAGGGGTGTGGGTATAGGGATGTGGGTGTAGGGGTGTGGGTGTAGGGGTGTGGGAGTAGGGATGTGGGTGTAGGGGAGTGGGTGTAGGGGTGTGAGTGTAGGGGTGTGGGTGTAGGGATGTGGGTGTAGGGGTGTGGGTGTAGGGGTGTGGGTGTAGGCGTGTGAGTGTAGGGGTGTGTGTGTAGGGGTATGGGTGTAGGGGTGTGGGTGTAACTGCGTGCGTTTAATACGACATTCTGATCTGATTTCTTTATACATACGAATTTTCCGACTAAAATCTTTTAAAAGTAATTCTCAGGGTTTCTGTTGCTTCTGTATATATGCCCCCAGCCCCCAGCTCCGGAACCCCTTGCCTTTTCACCTAAGATACTTCTTTGATTTCATCCCAAAAATATAGCCTCAAAACATACTTGTTTTAGGTAATGTGTATGTATATGTGCGTGCGTACATTTGTATGTGTGTATGTGTGTGTGCATGTAATGAAATTCTATTTAATGTGCGTTTACGGCCCCAGAATATGATATATTTTTCCTTTGTAAAGAGGGTGGATGGTTAGGAGGGTAAGTGTGTGACTCATTATCTAGCTGCGCACACCCTGCGCCAGTTCTCGAAACTCGGAATTACCTTAAGGGCAGTTCATCCGTAACTGACATAACAATCAATATCGTAGCCTCCATATAGTTTTTTTGTACATACGTCTTTGTAAATTGTTCATTTCAGAATAAAAATTCTGACAGTTTCCCGGAATACTCCAGTAAATGAACATGGCAGCTTCCCTTACCGAGCGCAATAACATGATATGCGCTGTGTGCAGAGAGATCTTCGTATCTCCTAGGTTCCTTCCCTGTCATCACACATTTTGTCTGCACTGCCTCGAGGAGCTGGCAAACAGACATGGAGACGTCATCCCTTGTCCCATTTGCAGAACTCCTGCTACAGTACCTTCCGGCGGGGCGCGTAACCTACAGGTCAACTTCTACTTCACGGAAGAAGCACTAGAGCGTGCACGCCGTTCTACAGTGTGTCCAGTTCACGCTGACGAACACGCTGTCTTTCACTGCACTCAGTGCGACCAAGTCATGTGCATCAGATGCAAGTTGACAAGACACGACGGACACAGTACTGAAGATCTGTCAGAGGTGGCAGCTCGCAGTAAGGAAACCATTGCAGAGGCGCTGGAGCATCTAAGCTTTGAAGCCAACCTTATCCTGGGGCATCAAGATCGTCTGCAAAAACTCAAAGATGTACTACGTCAGAAGCGGGTTGACACAGTGAAAGAGGTACTCACTTACACACCTATGAATGCAAACGCTTCTCTGTTTGTATACCTTGATTACCTCTCAAGATCTTTGGCTGTATCTCAGTCTACATGTGTCTTTGTTTGTGCGCATGTGTGCTTATATACGTGAGCGTTTGTAACGGGTATGTTATGACCCAAGAAGAGGAAGAGGGGATACCCTTTAGTATTTAGCGACTATGTGTGTTGTGTGCCTCCACTTCAGTCACGAATAGTATCATGTGGGGGAGGGGGTCGGGTTCTGTGTCCCACCGTCATGTCAAAGCAAAATCCTGTCGTGCACGTGGTTAATAAAATCTTATTTAATCTAACTTAACACCCTGCATATTTGGGGCATATATTATATTACAAATAGTAAATAAAACATAAAATGTTTTTCACTCACCCAAAGACTCTGTATTACCCCTATTCACTATCGGAGGAAAATTATTTTGATAAGAATGCCAGACTTAACTACAGCTGTCTTGTGAGTCAGATTCAAACTCGACATGACGAGATTACTGCCATGGTGTCCGAGCGTCGTGACAGGGCGCTAGGAGAACTTGACCAAATCTACGACATCTTGGAACAGGATCTGGAGGAAGAGGGACAGCGAACGGAAGACGAGCTAAACTCTCTGGTCCAACTTCAAGAGCGTGCACACCGGGCGTCGGGTACAGCCTGCAACACAGAGGTCCTTCAGGTGGAGACAGACATCAGACGGAGACGCGATGGAAAGAACGACGAAAGCTTGCCAAGTCTGTTAACCGCTGTTGCTTACTATCCTACGCTTCTTCGTGATGCCAGTGACAACCAAGACAGTTTGCAGAAAGCCATTGTCGACAGCGTCGGTAGATATATTGGGACACCAGTTTGTAAAAGGATGCCCTGCAGTTTGCGGTAATGTAAACATCTTTTTGCATCATTGGACGTTTAATAATGAAGAATTACGTCAACGACATAAGGTCTTGGTAAAAAAAACCCCCACAAACATTCGAATAAATTATACACAAGAAACTAGATCGACAATGAGGTTCCTTCCAGCCTGGAAACTGTTTCCATTTTAGTTGCATTATGAGCAGTGCATTGGCGATTGTGAAATTATCACAGCAAAAACCTAAGTAGTTTACCAGGCTGTTATATTGAAAGGAAATATTTAAATAGATTATAATTGTACATAAATGCTTCCATAAATATTGATTTTAGTTCAGCATTGTGTGTAAATACATATAAAGCAGCATATATTTATACTAATTTATGGTGTTGACAATCTGATGCATAATCATAAAATATTTTTAAAATCTATAAACAAGAAAAAGTAGCGAGTATCATGCTACTGGTTCATAGGAACTTGGAAGTAACAAAATCAAATTGATGAAAATATGTGTATTTAAGTTTTATTACAGAATATGTTTTTCAAACTGTTTACCAATATTTTAATATTGAATGTTGTAAAAAAATAATAAAACCCCTTAAGGACTGGCCTTTTTGTCAAAAATCTCATTAAATTGTTTATTATGCAAACAGGTTAAGCAACTCACGGGCTATGACGTATCTAATTGACGATACTTTATCCGAAGTACATAGCATATTTCAACAAGCTTTGATAGTTACAACCCAAAACAATGTGATCACATTTCTGGCGATATTACGGACACAAGAATGATAAATAAACGTGATATTTTTTTCTACCATCAGTGTGGTTGGAAAAAGGCATAGCTTAGTACTTGTAGGTCGTTACATTTTTTTAATTCCTAAAGAAATGCTTTATATATATATATAACGCTTCACAGAGAAAACCTAGAATACTCTAGGAATTTCTCTGCGACGATTTATTGAAAGTTAAAACGAATTTATAATGTAAACAACGTCATTTGTGTTATTATTAATTTTCTCTATAACCGTAGTTAGTCATAAGCCTTTAGAAGGGAGAATAAGGAAAAAAAGGATGGTAGAAGTCAACGAGTGAGTGAATGGTGATTACGATGACAATGACGACGAGGAGGATTGAAGGTACTTGGCAAAAAAGTATCTTTTTAAAGGGGAAAAATATACTTTAAAAAACCCTTAAAACACTATCGCCCTGGCAACAAAAACGAATCAAATGCAATGTCCAGATTTAAACAACTACATGGTATAACGTACACATTGCCCCTGTTTCGCATGCAGATTGAAAAGCTGAGTCAAGTGGTGTGATGGGGGATTATCTGCTACTATCCTACGTGAAGACGGCGTGTGAACGATTCAAAGGAGGAGAAGATGCTACTGGAAACGATCAAGCAGCACTTGCTTTACAGGTTTTAAAAAAACCTGACAGTCTGCCTGCCTGCCTTCCAAGACAGCTTATCCGTCCGTCCGTCCGTCCGTCCACACACACACACCCACACACAGTGACTTTAATCTGTACGCATTTCTCAAGATTGTGCTTCTGCGGCATCCAGAAACAAGAGAGTTATATGAAAAACGCATAAGTCTTCCCTAACACAGTTCATGTTTAAAGGTAAAACAGTGGAAAGTTCTTACTGGGAAAACGAGAAAAGAAAAATGTTTATGATGGCGAATTGCTCGTTTAAGTAGGCACGACATCATTGTGTCTTCCTAAATGATTATTATAATTTTGTTGCATTTGTTGAGGGATGGCAGCATTTAACAATTTTCGTTAGGGTGATCCTCAATTATCTTCTGAAATTCGCCATAGTCTACTGAAATTTCAACCACCTCAAGGTGCTTGTGTGTGTGTAAAGGATAGCAGATGCATCGTTGGGTTTTCCAAAAAATAACGTCGTTCTAGTAAAACAGAGAAAACAGAGAGAGTAGAACAGATCATACTGCAAACACAGGATCTGATTCATCTGTCTGTCTGTCTGTCTGTCTGTCTGTCTGTCTGTCTGTCTGTCTGTCTGTCTGTCTGTCTGTCTGTCTGTCTGTCTGTCTGTCTGTCTGTCTGTCTGTCTGTCTGTCTCCACTTTTATACACACATGGGGTCTTACATATATTTCACGAACTCAGGATGTGTATGTAGAAAGGGTGGGAGATATATCAGGGGATTTTCCCGAAAATAACACTGTCCTAGTAAAAACAGAAAATGCTCGAATGAGTAGAACAGGTCAGGAAGCAAACAACAATGCGCATGTCAGGACTTCTTACATGACTAGAACTGTCCAGGAAACGCAGAACCTGTTCGCACCATAAAGACGGTAAATATAATAATAATAATTTGTTCTTTGATATTTCCATTTCGATGTTTTGGGGTCAAAATTATTGCTTCTTATTTTAAAATTAGCACCGTCTTCTCTACTTCCCCTTCCGCGTATTGGCCTGTTATGTAAGTGCGTAATTAATTAAATGTACCCTAATACCCTTTTACATCTAACTACTTTTACTTTCCTTTAACCTTTCTCTTTTTCTTTGTCTACTGTCTCCTATTTCTCCTCTTAGCTCTCTCCCTCCCTCATTCACTCATGCGCGCACACACACATCGCTACCTCAGGGTATGTTGGGGTAGATGGGTACGTGGCAGATGTCAGTGTGTTTTCCTGAAAACGGAACGGCTCTAGTCAAAGCAGAAACTGCTCGGATGAGTGGAACAACTCGGGTTGCAGTCACTAATGCACTTGTCAGGACCTACTTCTCACATGACTAGAACATTCCTGGAGAAACAAAACCAGTCGAGATGTTCAAGACACTGTGTAGCTTTATTTTGATCACAGCAGTAGTGTTCATATCTACAGCTTCACCTGATCTTGTCTTTGATCAACAGCAGTTTGCCATTTTTGTAAAGGCAGGACAAGTGCAGAAAGTCCTTCTTTAATGAACAAATCTCTCCTTAAAAATGGACATGTTGTATTTTGCATCTTAGTGCTATTAACCTTAAATTGAAATAAATAGTCTCTGACAGAGGTCATTGAAGTCTCCGTTCTTCGTGAAGTTTTGTGAAAGGACTCTAACACTGTAGTTACAACAACCTATTCAGTCTCTGAATTTCCTAGCTGTCAAGATTAATTCGGGCTGTAAAATTATGTGTGAGAACGCTTTAAGGATAGGCGAAATAACCTGTAGACTAGTATATTAGTCTTGATGTTTGTGCGCTATTATTCCTGCTTCTGATTTTAAAATCGACAAAATTTACCTCTAATTTCCTTTGTACGTAATGAACGCTCTACTGCTGTCCTTAATTTGACATATCCCATTAGGACTATGGGTAAAATCTGTGTCTTTTACATTTCACTGTTATCTTTTCTCTTATTTTGGTCTACTCTCTCTTTCTCTCTTCCTCCCTCTCATATATATATATATATACTGTATACACACACATCATATCCGTCCGCCAAACACATTGTCACAGTACTTGGTTTATAATATAAGTTATAATAGATTATTTTCTTTCTTCTTCCAACAGATATTTTTTCGTTATAAATTCACTGAAACTGATATTATTTTATTTCAGGGAGACATTGTGAACACGTAAAAAATATAAACACTTTATAAGCTTCAAACATAGCAAGATGTCATTTTCAGACGTGGCTGCTGCCCAGGATAACATGATATGCGCGGTGTGCACAGAAGTTTACAGATCTCCTAGGTTTCTGCCGTGTCACCATTCATTTTGTTTAGAGTGTCTTGAACAGGTGGCAAGAAAACATGGAAACATAGTTCCGTGTCCTACATGTAGAGCTCCTGCTACAGTACCTCCTGGCGGAGTACGTGACCTCCAGGTCAACTTCTATTTCACTGAAGAAGCACTCGAGCGCGCGCGTTCTGAGGAACCTCCTTCCATGTGTTCTTTTCACCCAAAGGAATCTGCTAAATTTCACTGCAAACAGTGTGATGAAGCCGTCTGTATCAGATGCAAGTTGACGAAGGCCACGTTCGCTGCAAGAAAACTATTGAAAACGAGCAGATTCGTCTGGAGGATTGTATTAAACGCCTGATCACCAAGTCAGAAGCTTCTAAAGAGAACGAAAAGCAAACTCGAGAGAAGCGAAAGTCAGTAGAGGAACAGGTACGTTATTCTTGTTAATCTAATATCTTTCAAATCTTCAGAAACAGCTTTTCTAGTGCATTTACTATTCCCCATGTGTGTGTGTGTGTGAAGGAAATAGAGAGAGAATGTGTGTGTGTGTGTGAGAGACAGAGAGAGAACGTGCGTTGTTTTATCTACACAACTGTCATTTTCAACTGCAACAGGTTCAATCCCGATATGGCGTAATTGTTGCCATGGCAGCAAAATATCGTGACCAAGCGCTGAAAGAACTGCAGGAAATTTCAGACAGTATAGAGAAAGATCTGGCTGCTGAAAATCAGCGAATACAAGAGGCGCTGGACTCTGTGCTCCACCTTCAAGTTCGTGTTTCACAGGCACTGAATAGAGCCCCTGACACGGAGGTCATGCAGGTGGAGAAGGATTTAACACGGGGACCAGGAAGTGCCGAGTGGCTGAGAGAACTTGAAGCTGGTCTGCCTGACACCACTTACCGCCCTGGTCTCCATGGTGACTTCACAAACGAAGTGGAGGAACAAATCAAACGGTTTATCGGCTCACCTGTCAAACTGGACTTTTCGTCTTTAAGCGAACCCAATGTCGTTCGTGTCGGTCGATGCGGTGACGGAGACTGCAACGATGTGCACGCTTTGCGACAAAAAGAGGATAAGACAGTCGGGGTAGTTTATGGGGGACCTGGGGGGAATTTTTCCAAAGAGACGCTAGTATCCTTTTACCCTGATGGCTCTAAAGGTAAAGCGGTTACGCGATACAGCATACGTGTTTCATTCGTTACACGAAAACAATTCTTTTGGAAGTGGGAAAAACCTGACGAAAGATATTTTGGTTCCAAAGGAGACCGCGTGCTTTCTATAATACAGTACTGTACAGCTGGAACTTCATTTGTACGTCGTATGGTGATTCAATCTGAACAAGGAAAAGAAAGATGTACCATAGGTACTGTTCTGTGTGAACCAAAAGTCCACATGATTCATAACTTTGATTCCAGTCAGCTTGAAAATCTGTTTGTTGTGATAGATGAAGCAAAGAAGTCAAACGACGATTTCAGAAGTAATGATCATGAGGAAATGGTCAAGAACACCTCCCGTGTTGTACATCTTTACTCTACAACATCTGACGCTCCTGTAGCCACCTACACGCCACCAAAGCAGCCGTTTTTCCCAACTGACGTCTGCTTCTATCGCGATGATTTGCTGCTGATTGCTGATTGGATGAACGACTGCGTGCACGTGGTGAAAGTAAATGAAAACAAGATGACGTTCATAGACTACCTTCCAGGCAGTGGTGACATCATTCGGCCCACAGCCTTGAACCTTGACCTCAACGGTCAGTTGATGATCGGATGCGGGGATGGCTGGGTCCTGAAATTCCCTTTTTCTGAACGTTACAGTATGTAAATGCTATGAAAACCACCTTAAAACTCACGATATTCACACGACGTCGCCGCCGTTCACCTATGTCACAGGATGAGCGTGAGTGGGTAGGGGGGAGGGGGAACACGTTTAATGTCATGGACTGGCTATCATCTCTCAGTGCTGAATCTGAACAATTTAACATCATTAAAATGCAGTGACTACGACCGACTTTCCACTCCCCCTCCCCTCCCCCTTTTAGCGACGCTACTAGTGCAAGAGTTTGTGTCAATCTGTACTGACTACAGCTGGTCTCATTGCCTGCCTAGTGATAATGCGATCTGGAGAGGCAGTGTCTGGGTGCTCTGTGCGTTGATAAACAAAGGTTTCTATCTAAGGATTGCATTTCCTTTTAGGACTCACTGAACAGTAACTGTATTGTCTGCCTGGTTGCTGAGGACAAGAGGACGGTTTCGACTACTAAGTACTGGAGCAGAAGAGGAACAGAAGTGGAGTTTGTCCTGGGTTTGTGCAGTGTGACTGAGACTTGCTGGCTGGACAGTTCTGTGAAAGCAGGACTTGCAATTCCCAGGGGATGTGTCGGAACGGCCAAGTGGCCGGTGAGAGGAGCCACGAGTTGTTCGTATGACCTGATGGTCGTGCATTCGCCACACCAGACACAGAAGTATTCCAATAAAGTGCAGCCGCCCATCAGCAGTGGATAGACCTGGTACTTGTAACACTGGCGGGGTTTTGCCACATGTCAGTGTTTTGGTGATGGAGATGGAACTGCAGGGATTGAGTAACGCTGGGTTATGTTTAACTTTGTGCCATAAAATATGTATTGCCATTTCTTCTAAGCGTCTTCGTTTTCTATTTCGTAATTATACTGTGGGTTACACTTAACGTTAATGTGATAAGTCTAGAGTAAGAATTCATACTTTCTTTTGTCACAGAAGGGAAAGAAGATTCTGTTTTGATCGCTGACACTAGTTACCCAGACACATATGACCTGGATTGTAAAATACTGACACTAGAGATTGCAAATCCCTAGTTGTATCGTATTTCAGTTACTTAAGAAGGTTATTCTTGTGGATATTCGCATTAGTATTGAAATAGGATCGAAGCTGCTGTTGCTTTTGCTTAACTCTCGCCGAGTCTCTAAAAGTTATGTTATCTGTTAGTACCGAGTGTCTCTAATCGTCTAGATAAACCTTGTATAAGTTGTCAATAACGCTTAAGACTCAAAAGTCTTGTCTCCCTTGTTTGGCTTTGAATTATATGTTCTTATATATATATATATATCGAGTTAAAGTGTGTAAAGAATTTTAAACTTTGATTTTAGTGTATGAACGACCGAATATCCTATGTTTGATGGATTGAAATAACTGTGTGTTTTCCATGTCTGACTATCTGTAGAACGAAAAGAGAAGTTGGAAACACCTGTGACTTCGTGCTTTATTCCTGTCGCTCATATTGTTGATGACTAAAGTAAAGCTTTCAGAGAGCCGCCGCGCCGGAAATTGCCGAAAACTTAGCAGGGAGCACAGCAGCCGCAGTGACGTCATCCACAGAAGGACAAGCTAGGCGTACTGTTGTTTAGTCTAGACCAGAGTGTAGCTTTTTACAATCAGTTCATGAGAATCATCACGCGACTCATTATCGGGCTGTTCATATTATGAGGAAATAGAAGGCGGAGGAAAAGATTTAAATCCATTATATTATATGTTTGAGACATTAGCTTCGGGGAATGGTGAGAAGAAACACACGTGCTGTCTAGCTCAAGACACCGACCGCCATTATTGTTTGCACTCCTTATGATCTTCTCATTATTGTTTGCACTCCTTATGATCTTGTCATTATTGTTTGCACTCCTTATGATCTTGTCATTATTGTTTGCACTCCTTATGATCTTGTCATTATTGTTTGCACTCCTTGTGATCTATCTATTTGACGCATTAACAAACTGTTGATCAGAATCGGTTGAATAAAAATCATCGATCAATGTATAGTAGACACTATCGACAAATCATGTCAATCGCTTGTAACTGTGGGAAGAATATAAAGGAAGTATTTATAGGAATTTCCAACTCCTGTTTGGGAATCAACTCACCATAAATCAGTGAATCATTCTTGGGTTTACATTGTCACAGGGTAATTCAGTAATGTGCAAGTGTGAAAATACTTAAATAGTACTGGTAGTGGTAATATAGATTAAAAACAAATAAGCATGCAAACGGCACCAGATTCCAAATAGCAAAATATTTTAAAATATGCATGAGTGGAATACGGAAACACTGTGGCCTAAATTTGTTATCCTCCTCGTTAAAACGCTTTGAACACATGAATATAGTTCTCGCGTGCCATTTGTTGAAATCTTTTTTCTCGTAGTTTGCAAAACTCAGTTCCATGCTGGCCAAGATTGTAAGAAAACATTCAAGAGAAAAAAAGTAAAGGAAATGAAGTTAAGGTAAAAGTCAACAGGAAAAAAAGTGAATTTCTTTCACTATCCTCCCACCCCCACCCCATCCATCACAAAAAGAAGTAAAACACTTGTTTTAACTTTTCTCCTGTTACTTATTTTCTCAACCACCTTTACTCATGGTCTGTGTTCCGAACTGGTGACTTGAAATTAGAGGTCGATATCATTTGTGCATCATTCCGTTCCTTGAAGATTTTGCACCAAGCATGTAAGCGGAGTACAGAGAACGCTAAGTCTTAAAAAATTGCACTCCGAGTATAAGTGATCACAACAATCGCATAACTGTTTCGGTGTGAGAAATGTGGAACTCATAATAAAGCGGAAGCTTATATAGTGCGATATCCCGGCAATATGCAGGGCGCCCTGCGTTTTACACAATATGGATAAACAAAACAACTAAAGTATAAAAACACTACGCAAAAAAAACCTTTACAAAACACACATTACAACGACGGAAAACCTATAAGTACAACCATAAACTATTAACGAGATAACAATAAAACAGAGGACATAAACACGAGTAAAACTTGTTTAGAAATACTGTAAGCACAATAAACAACGCCAACAATAGTACAGACTATAGTACTGAAACATAAGCGCAACAGCCTTAATAGTTAATTGAACAGATGGATACAGATGAAGTGCTACATTTTCACTTTTGATGTTACTTCAGCTCCTCTACAACAAACCCATGTACCTTCTTATGGCTTCACTCGGGTCGTTCTGTAGTCGACGTCCCACTCAGGGTTTTCCGACTTTTACCGAAGATTTTAGTTGTTTGGCGATAGTTTCGAACTTTACTTGCAAACGCAAAATCTGCTTAATAATAAGTCTAAGTAGTTACAGATCAGAACTCCCTGATAGAAAAGTAAAAGTTTTACACTATAGATGTTAATAAAATATTTGAATTTGTGTGCTTTCATGAATGGAAATTTCTTATCCAGAAGCTTCACTTTAAATGAACACACGAGCACGTTTTTGTGTCCAACTCGTCCGTTTTCACCATCCATGTTTTTGGTTCACTACGAGCATTGCTACATCGACTGAGTTTGTGGTATCTTCTCTCTCTCAGCAAATTTCTATTTGTAATTTGAACCAAGGATGTCTTTCTTGGATGATTTATTGTGGTAACTGAGTGGGCGTGTGTAGCGGGAAATCATGAAGTTAATGACCCTCGGACGCCCGCCCTTCGCGGCCAGTTTTTTCACACCCGGTTGACATCTACTGAACAGTGTCAAAGCGACGATGCGCGACAATGCGCGACGTCTCTTGCAATCTGTACATTTTGGGGCGATTTGGTGCAATTTTACCGAATTTCGAAAAATTGTAAAAAAACCTAAACAAAACAAAAACTATGAAACTTAGAAACAAACTACAAACGTTGTTGGAAAGATAAAATTAAGTGGAAAAAAGCATTTTCCTCCCTGATATCCGTCTGTTGCTGACGCTGTGTGGAAGACTGTGTTGAATTACGAAACCAAAGTATATGTGTTTATTGACACCAAACACTCGATCGCGTTTTAAGCTGTCTGCAGCACTTGTAATCCACACAAATGCAATCCATACAAATTCCTCGTCGTTCCTCTCCTAACTAAGGTCAGTGAGAACATCATTTTTGTCTTCTGACGATCAATTTTCGAACATTTGTGAGCAGACATTCGAAAATGGCGGCCGGTCATTTTTGCACACTGAGCTTGAAAAAGCGCAGAAAAACTGGAGCCAATCAAAATACAGTCTTACGTAAAATATGCTAATCTCTTTGGGTCACCACTGAAAACGTTGCAGTTTCCTGGAAGATCTTTACTGCCTATACCCCACCCCACCCCTCCCCCAACCTCCACCTACTGGGTGCTGAAGGCTACCACAAAATCCTCCCCTTGCTGCATAGCTATACACATGTTCTATAATTATGTTCTATAATGAGATCCAAGCATCAATCCTTTCACATAACAGTTCATTCCTATAAGTACACTAGCCAGGAGACCCGGCGCTCCCCGGTTTTTTTCTTTAAAATAAAGAACATGAAAAAGTCACAATTCTTTTTAGCAAGATTTTCAAGATTTGTCGAGATTTCTTTATTAATCTCTGGAGCCTAGATGGGGTATGAGAGAAGAAGGGGAGTGGGACACGTAAAGAAGGGCGTGAGAGTTTGACACAACGAGAAAAAGAGACGGAATTAAGGGCTACAATGGTGGAACAGTTACAAAAGAATAGTATATATATATATATAGATAAAATTCATCCGTCAGAGGCACTCAGCTCTTTCCTGACAACAAGAATAAATTTTCATGCATTTGTCATTTTTTCTTTTTCTAACAATAAATAAGACATCAAGCTTCACAGAATCAGGGTGATGGTGGAAAAATGGACTTACGATGTTCGTGGAAAAAAGGACAACATGAAATATAGTGTTGCTTATCCCAAATATTGCTTGCACATTTAATACATAAACGTTCCTTTCTTGGAATGTTTTTAAATCAATTAATATTAACTGTCAAATTGTTACTGGTAGTTCTAAATTTAGAAAACTGGACAACCAAGCTGCCAGGTAGTAAAGTCAAGTAATTCCCAGCACAAATTTCTTTTGATTCTTATAAAAACACGTAAAAGCCTCGACGTCTACAATGTATGTATCCGATAATTTACTTTCTGTGATACAGGCAATATCATATTTGGAGATCAAATCTGTAATATCTGGTGAGACAAGTTGAGATTTAATACCACAAATATTCGGTGCATCAGAATCATTGTACATTACCTGTGATAATGCAACGGCATCATTGTACATTACCTGTGATAATGCAATGGCACCATTCTACATCACCTGTGACAATGCATTGGCATCATTCTACACTACCTGTGATAATGCAACGGCATCGTTGTAGATTACCTGTGAAAATGCAACGGCATCATTATACTCGGAAGGCACAGCGACAGAGGAGTAAGCACTACCTTCACTCACGGCGGTAGGAGTACAAGCGTTTGTTAGGTGCAAACTTATGTCATAAATTTACAGTCATGTGTGAGTCCCGCTGGTGCTCCCGTCCGTACACACAGGTCGGATCCTCATCTCAAGCTGGACATCGCAAGTAATTGCAAAAAACTCCAAAAGTTAAAGAGAAATCGGTCTGCTAGACTACTTTCTTCTCCACAACCTGCCAGAATGTGGGTACAATACAAAAGAAATTCCTGGAAAAGAGTGGCACTGGTGCGCAGGCTTCAGACGCCGCCACTTGAGAAACATTCGAACAAGGTGAGGAACAAAGCAGGAACTTTGGAAAATCCAGTCCTGACGGACAATGCTCCGTTGTTTAATATCAACACAACGTATTTGATCAGTTTAAAAATCAGCAGAAGACTCCGAACAAAAATTGAACAGTCCAGAAATGTGAACTATAGAACAATAAATGCTATGAACCTCTTCAGAACACTGTCGAAGTTCTGAGATGTGAGGGCGCGATTCGACAAATTTTGGTCAGTTTTCACTAAACTGCGAAAGTTTGTGGAACTGGACATAAGTGTCCAGAACCCGATAAAACTTGTTTGTTGTCATGGCGTTCTTGTAGTTGTCAGAAATGTCTGTAAAACAATGTCTGTAAAACGATGCCCTGCAGTTCTCGGTAATGTAAACATCTTTTTGTATCAACGTACCGATTTCTAATAATGAAGAATTACGTCAACGGCATAAGGTCTTGGTGCAAAAACGCAAACATTCGAATAAATTATACACAAAAACTAAGACCGACAATGAGGTTCCTTCCAGCCTGGAAACTGTTTTCATTTGAATTGCATTATGAGCAATGCATTGCCGATTGTGAAAAAATCACAGAAAATAAATCTAAGTAGTTTACCAGGCTGTTATATTAAAAGGAAATATTTAAATAGATTATAATTGTAGATAAATGCTTCCATAAATATTGATTTTAGTTCAGCAATGTGTGTGAATAACTAGGGAAATCTACCGAGAGAAAAGATTCTCATACTCTGACACACTCGCTCAGTCTCAAGCAGGCTAAACACTACTAGCTCAAGAGCCCCCACCCTCGTAAAAGGCACAACTGCAGCGAACCGTTATTCAACATATATTTCAAACACTAACTGACGCGACAACATCAAATATATCTACAGATTATTTACAAAGAATCACCTTGCTGGTGTCTAGGGTAAGACGCTGCCTGATTACGTCATACCACGTGGTATCAGACAAAAAAGATAATCAAACTCCAGAGGGGGAATCAAATTGCAAAACGGCCTATGATCCCGCTCAATACACAAATACAGTAAGTGACCAACAACAGAGCTCCTGCTCTCGTCACTACTGAAACAACTACTTCTGCGATACACAACTCTGAAGCTATACAAACTGAATCAATAAGTGACCAACGACAGAGCACCTACTCTTGTCACTACTAATACAACAACTTCTGCGATACACAGCTCTAAAGCTATCAATAAGTGACCAACAACAGAGCACCTAGTCTTGTCACTACTAAAACCACTGCTTTACTGCAATACACAGCTCGAAAGCTATTCAAGGACCGACAATGAAGTTATGACACTGTACAACCAGCACTACCGCTACCTCCCTTTTGTCGAACGTCCGGCCACTAGCTTGTGACGTCTCCTGTTTCCGGCAGGATGAAACCACCTATCTTAAATCAACACGAGTCCCAGACTCTAAGATAAGTTTACGGTAAGAACAGACCTTACTTATAAGGCAAGTCCAGTAGTCCCTTACACGCCAGTCCGTCGGCGTGTCAGCGCAATACACCCTGTGTATCTGGCGAGAGAACTGGAGTCCTTTTACTTCTTCCCACGCTTTTAGCTAAGTTGGCGAGGGCAGAGGTCCGTGGGTTTACACGTGTCCGCTTCTCTTGGTCTTGCTACGTTAACACTCTCTCCATCCGAGTGTCTCTCCCTGTGTATCTATATGTGTATCCCTCTAATCGAGTTTTTGCCTCCTTAAGTAGCAGTCGTTCTGATGCATTAACCTCGAGTAAACCAGTTCTGGTCAGACTAGGTGGAGCAGGGCAGCTGCCCTGACCAATGGCGTATCACTCACCTACCTACGTGTGAAGAGAAGGGAGGAGCTAGCAGGCTAAACTAAGAGTGATGGGTGATACCCTAGGAGTGACATGTGACACAATGTTTTAAAATAATTAAACAAATGATATATATATATATATCGCTTCACAGAGAAAAACTAGCCTAGCCTAGTCTGATCAGGGGTGCTGGCTCTAGAAGCAAGGGACAAGGTGTTACTTACCCTGAGGCACAGCTGGGAAGGGACCTTAGCTCTAGAGACAGAAAGTTGCCGCCACACCACGCGCACTTACACTACAATCCTCCCACCACCACAGACACACAGAACCAAGGCCGATCGCTGTACTGACCCACCCCCTCCTAGCATCTCGGCGGGATAAGAACCTGCGAGACCTTCTAGTACACTCCAAACTAAAACCGACTACCTCCTTCCCCCCTTCCTGCGGCTCCACCCCATGCAATGTCCCCCGTTGCCACACTTGCCCCTACCTTAACACTGCCACAACACTCCACACACCCAATACCACCTTTATCATCAAACGCAACTTCACCTGCACCAACAGCAACATCGTCTATGCTATCACATGCACCCTCTGTCCCACTTTATTCTACATCGGGGAGACAGAACGCACTCTCAACACCCGCTTCACAGAACATCTAGCTGACACTAAACACTGCAGAAACACACCAGTTGCACGTCACTTCTGCACACCCCCACACACAGCCGACAACATGAGGGTCTGTGGTATCTGGAAAATAAAGGGCGACTCCATTGACCGTAAGAATATGGAGTCCTACTTCATTACCCATTTCGGTACCA
>SMGT01016652.1:248886-259172 GCA_004794575.1 Lanistes nyassanus | reverse complement strand
CTTTCTCTCTCCCCCGCACACTCTCCACCCCCACCCTTCTCTGCCCTTTCCTAACCCCTTTGCGATTGGCTGCCCCTCTTTTCAACCTTTCTTACTCACTGTTCCCTGGTCTTTCTCCTGCCATGCAGCCTACGCGCCACTTCTACTGCAGATAAGTCTTTTTCCTTTTCGTTTTTTTTTTCGTCGTTTGTGTGTCGTCCTGATGAAGGGGTAGTGCCCCGAAACATGTAGATTGTCTTCGTCTTTGTCCCTTTCTAGCTTGGTACAGTTCCCTTGTTTTACATTTAATTTGGGTTTATCCTCCAAGCGGCAGTCACTTGTTTTTCTTTCATATTTCTTATCTTTTTCTATTTACATTAGCTAGTTAAACTGCCTTTTAATGTAATTATCTCTATTTCTTCCTCGCTCTACTTAACTTTCCTTAATACTAACAGGAAGAGCAGAGCGCACTCTCTTTATCACATATTTTCATGTTCGTCTACATATATTCTTTGTTTTTTAATCTTAAGCCTTGTGCGTGTAAGAAATAGAAAATGTGCTACGCGCCGGACTTTCGACCACTATCTGCTGCTGTTGCTGGCAGTGCCTGCCTCGCGGCCCGCCCCCACCCGATAAAGGGGGGGGGGATCGGACCGGACAAAGGGCAGTGAGCCGTGGGCCGACGGACGGTGTTGGGCAGCAGCAGCGGCGGCACTCATTAGAGTATGTAGAAGGCTTCAGCAAAAGGCCTGTCTCTGTTTACGGAGGGGAGAGAGAGGAAAGTTTGCGGAGCTGACTCGCTCCATCACAACTACTTCGAATAAATTTCAGCTTCCCTTCTTTCTATCTCGCCATCCGTGGACCTAGCTACCTTCATCAGTCGGAACCTCTATATATCGTGTCTACCCCCCCCCCCCCCAGGATTTATATACCTAAGTGTCGAGTGTCGGATTCCCACGAACTACACATGTAATTGTGATTGGCATATGCGCGCTCTGTGGCCCTCGTGGACATTACATGTTTGGAACTATGGCTCAAGTATCTTTTGAAATTCACCAAAGTCTACTGAAATTTCAACCTCCTCAAGGCACTTGGATGTGTGTAAAGGGTAGCAGATGCGTCACTGGGTTTTCCTCAAAATAACATCGTTTTAGTAAAAACAGAGAATGTTCAAGTGAGTAGAACAGATCATAATGCAAACACTGGTGTGTATGTCAGGATCTGATTCATATATCTGTCTGTCGGTCTACTTGTCTGTCCTTTCTACACACCTTTTCCCGAAAATAATCGATGTTATAATATGTTCTAGTGAAAACAGACAATCCTCGGATGAGTAGAACAGCTCAGTAGCAAACAAGAATGCGCATGTCAGTACTTCTTACATGACGAGAATATTCCTGGAAGAGAAAAACTGTTGGCAGTCTACAGACACTGCAAAAAGTTTTCCAATTTTAATGATATCAAGCTGTTTCTGGGCAAGTCACCACCGGCTCATATGACAAATATATACATTTTTTTCGAAATAATAATAATAATTATTATTTGTTGTTGTTGCCGTCGTCGTCGTCTTTAGAGAGGGTTGGCAACATTCCAAAATTTGTACTAGGCTGACCTTCTAGCACCTTTTGAAATTCAGGTCTTCGTTTTTAAAGGACTAGAACTGTTCAGGAAAAGCAGAACCTGTTCGCACCATAAAGACGTTAAAAGTAATAAGATTTTTCTTTCATATTTCCATTTCGATGTTTGTGAGCCAAAATTATTTCTTCTTTTTCAAAATTAGCAACTTTTTCTCTAATTCCACTTCGGCGTATTGGCCGACTATGTCAGTGTGTAGTTAATTTAATGTACCCTAATAAGATTATAGGTTAAATCTTGTCCTTTTACATTAAAATACTTTTACTTTTCCTTTAGCCTTTCTCTTTTCCTTTGTCTACTGTCTCCTATTTCTCCCTCTTAGTTCTCTCCCTCCCTCCCTCATATACTCATGCGCGCACACACACATCGCTACCTCAGGGTGAGTATGTTGGGGTGGATGGGTACGTGGTAGATGTCAGCGGGTTTTCCCGAAAACGGAACAGTTCTAGTAAAACCAGAAACTGCTCGGATGAGTAGAACAACTGTGGTTACAGTCACTAATGCACTTGTCAGGACCTACCTCTTACATGACTAGGACATTCGTGGAAGAACAAAACCTGTCGAGATGCTAAAGATTGTGTAGCTTTACTTTCACCACAGCTGTAGTGTTCATATCTACAGCTTCACATCCATGTCTTTGATCAACAACAGTCTGACATTTCTACAAAGGTAGGGCAGGGGCATAAAGTAGTTTTTGAGAAACAAGTTATATATTCAGCCTGGATTCTTTTTTAAATATATCCTTAAAAATGGATATGTTGTATTTTGCATCTTAGTGTCAATAAATTAAATAGAAAAAATATAGTCTCGGAAAGAGGTTACTGAAGTCTCCGTTCTTCGTGAAGCTTTGTGAAAGGACACTAACAGTGTCATTACCACAACTTATTCAGTCTATGAATTTCCTAGCTATCAAGATTAATTCGGACTATAAAATAAGTAAAATGGTGTGTGAGAACGCTTTAAGGATAGGCGAAATAACCTGTAGACTAGTATATTAGTCTTTATGTTTGCGCGCTATTATTACTGCTTCTGATTTTAAAATCGACAAAATTTACCTCTAGTTTCCTTTGTGCATAATGGCCGCACTACTGCTGTCCTTAATTTGACATATCCCAGTAGGACTATGGGTAAAATCTTTGTCTTTGACTTTTCACTACTATCTTTTTTCTTTTTTAATCTACTCTCTCTCTCCCTCACCACACACACTCTCTCTCTCTCGTTGTTGTTGTTGTTGGTTTGGGAGGGAAAGTGCTTCCACCTCGCGATGATTTCGCACTGAAGGGGAGGGGAAATAGGTGAGGGGAAAGGGAAGGGGTCTGCAGTTTGGTGTCCTGGAATGGTGGAGGCTATGTGTGGTCCCTCTGGCTGGCCTTTCTCCTGGTGCACTGATGATGGCTTGAGTAGATGGAGTGGTGGAGTTTTCGCTGGTCAGACCTACCGCCGCTGCATCACTACATTCTTTTATCTCTACCGCTAGGGTGCTTTGTGTTATATTAGTTTACTTTTATGTAGTCTGTTTTTATTTTAGTGTTTTACTGGTATCCTCTGTCCTATAGCTTATTTGCTGTATTTAGCTGGTTAATTCCCATATTGATTTTTGATTTTTTTGTTGTTTAGATATATCTAACATCTGGGTGGGCGTTAACTACCTGCATTGTCAGTTCCATTATATTTTTTGGAGGGCTAAGAGAAGATTTTAGGTTTACTACTAGATTAAGATTTTTCGTAGCATTGTTTAGCTCATCTCTTTCCTGACTGTTTAGGCTACATTCTAGCAGGACATGTGGTGTCCTAAGTCTGTCTCCACAACTACAGGTTACTGGGTCTTTACGGTTAAGGTGGTATTCTCCATTTAGTCTCATTCTGGCTATCCTACTTTGGTTGGATCTGTTGGAATGGAACAATACTATAGCTACCTGGTAGTTCTTCTAATTCTCTGCTGGTGCCTTTGGCTTTCTTTTTATACTTTTCTTCCCACTGTATTTTAGTTGCTGGTTTAAGGGTTATTTTTCTCTCCTCTGCTGAAACGGGTACGTTTATTTGGATAACGTTAGTGGTTGGGTTGTCTTTTATTGCCATTTTAGCTAGCCGATCTGCTTCCTCGTTTCCTTTTATTCCTACGTGTGATGGCACCCAGATAAAGTTGATTTGGATTCCTATGTTATGGAGTCTATTTAACAAGATTAGAATTTCATACATTATATCCATTCTTTGGGAAGACTGGTTTTGAAGAGCCTGAAGTGCTGACAGGGAGTCAGAGACAACTAGGAAGGATTTTTCTGCTGCAGCTTTCCTAGTTTGTAGTACTATCAACCTTAGGGAGGGTATTGCTATGATCTCTGCTGTAAATATTGATGTGCGGTTTGGTAGCTCAGCTGCGATATTGGTGATCTTGGGTGCATAGACTCCTATTCCTGTTAGGTGAAATGTTGGGTCGTGTGACCCATCTGTATATATCTGGGAGTGGTCTTTGTAGGTAGTGTTAAGTTTTTGCCTGAATTTAGTTAGTATTTTGATAAGCTGGGTTTCCTTTTTGAAAACTGTGAGGTCCATGTCGATCTGTGGTGGGTGTAGGGTCCAGGGAGGCATTTGTGAGTCTGTGCATGGGTATGGGGCATCTATGCTAAGGTCTGCTCCTGGTGTATTTTCTATTTCTTGAGCGTTCCTCTGATGCTTGGTTGTGGAGTGGGTTTGCTCGTACGGTGTTTGTGTGCTGTTGTGTGGATCTGCTTTAATGGATGTTCTGCAGGTAGACATTGTATCTTGTAGTAGAAGTTTGCTGCCCTTTCCTTAATTATTAGTTCTATAGGTTTTTGTCCTGTCTCTGCCAGCACTGCTAGATTTGGGGTGCTCATTGGGACTCCTAATACTACTTTTAGTGCCCTAGCCTGTACAGATTGAAGTTTGGTTATGTGACTTGCACTAAGGTGGATTAACAGAGGTGTTGCATACAGTAATTTAGACATGACATGTGCTTGATAGAGGTTTAGTAAGGACTTAGGGTTTGTGCCCCAGCTATTTCCTGTGACGGCCCTCATTAGATTTATTGCTTTTTTAGCTGAGTTCATTATTTTGTTTACATATGGTGACCAGTTTGAAGTTTCTGTGAAAATAACACCTAGAAATTGTAGTTGGGAGCTATATTCTATGGCTGTGCGGTTTACTTTTAATTGAGGGTATTGTACTTTTTGATTGTGTCGTTTAAAGATTATTGCTTGGGTTTTTGTTGCTGATAATTTAAAGCCATTGAATTTAAGCCAATTTGCTACTTTGTCTAGGTCATCCTGCACCTTTTCTATTCCTATGAATCTAGGCTTATGTGGGTTTGAGGTTTTTCTTATTTCTACTTTTCCTAACAATGAGGTGTTATCAGCAAACTGTTTTATTTTAACATACTTGACACATTTAGGGAGTTCTGCAATCATAATGTTCAAGAGTAAAGGGCTTAAAACACTTCCTTGGGGTACTCCATTGTCTAAGTGAACTTCCTTGGAGGTGCTATCTTCTACTCTTACCTTGATTTTTCTACCTGACATGAAGGATTTTATACGCTGGACCACTTTAGTAGGGGTGCCTATTTGGTACAGTTTTTGGATCAGACCGTCATGCCAGAGCATGTTGTAGGCCTTTTCGATGTATGCCTTAGCGTTGAAGTCCCCTAGGATGAGATCTCCTAACACACACACACACACACATATATATATAGCCCCCCCCCCCCAAACACACGTCACAGTACTTGGGTTGTAATCTAGCTTAATATAAATTTTTCTTTCTTCTTCCAAGAGATATTTTCTTCTCTATTAATTAACTGACACTGTAATTATTTTATTTCAGGCAGACATTATGAATACCCAGAAGCTATAGACATATTATAAACTTCAAACAGCAAGATATCAGTTTCAGAGATGGCCGCAGCCCAGGATAACATGATGTGCGCTGTGTGCAGAGAAGTTTACAGATCTCCTAGGTTTCTGCCGTGTTACCACTCGTTTTGTCTAGAGTGTCTTGAACAGTTGGCAAGAAGCAATGGAAACGTCATCACGTGTCCTACATGCAGAGCTCGTGCTACAGTACCTCCTGGCGGAGTACGTGACCTCCAGGTCAACTTCTATTTCACTGAAGAAGCACTCGATCAAGCGCGTTCTGAGGCACCTCCCTCCACATGTCCTTTTCATCCTAAGGAATCTGCCATCTTTCACTGCATGCAGTGTGACAAAGCCATTTGTATCAGATGCAAGTTGACTAAACACGAAGGGCACGCTACTGAAGATCTTTCAGAGGCCGCAGCTCGCTGCAGGAAAACTATTGAAACCGAGCAGATTCGTCTGGAGGATTGTGTTAAACGCCTGATCACGAAGTCAGAAGCTTCTAAAGAGAATGAAAAGCGAGCTCGAGAGAAGCGAAAGTCAGTAGAGGCACAGGTACGTTATTCTTGTTAATGTAATATATTTCAAATCTTCAAAAACAGATTTTCTCTGCATGCACTAGTCGCTCGTGTGTCTGTCCGTGTGTGTGTGTGTGTGTGTGTTCTTTGTGTGTGTGTGTGTGTGTGAGGGAGAGACAGAGAATGTGTGTTTGTGTGATAGAGAGAAAACGTACGTGTGTGTGGCGTGTCTGTGCGTGCGCGTGCGAGTGTGTGAGTGCGTGTGTATGTGTCTGTGAATGTGTATATGTGTGCATCGTTGTTGCTGTTTTAACTACAAAGCCTTCTGTCATTTTACACTGTTCCAGGTTCAATCCCGATATGGAGTAATTGTTGGCATGGCGGCAAAATATCGTGACCAAGCGCTGAAAGAACTGCAAGAAATTTCAGACGGTATAGAGAAAGATCTGGCTGCTGAAAATCGGCGAATACAACAGGCCCTGGACTTTCTGCGCCACCTTCAAGTTCGTGTTTCACAGGCACTGAATACGGCCTCTGACACGGAGGTCATGCAGGTGGAGAAGGATTTAACACGGGGACCAGGAAGCGCCAAGCGACTGAGAGAACTTGAAGCTGGTCTGCCTGACACCACTTACCGCCCTGGTCTCCATGGTGACTTCACAAAAGAAGTGGAGGAACAAATCAAACGGTATATCGGCTCACCTGTCAAACTGGACATTTCGTATTTAAAAGAACAGAATTTCGTTCGTGTCGGTCGAAGTGTTTTTAATCTGTCTATTAGCAATTAGATCAAGGATAGGCACTTTATGATGATGATGATGATGATGATGATGATGATGATGATGATGATGATGGGACAATAAGGGTGCGGGAGTGTAGTTGATATGGTTTATAACAAACCATAACTTTTATGCATGCCTTATGGCGTCCGTCGTATTAGTCATATCCTTGTATAATGCGAAAGCGTCTGCTTATGGCGTTTTATTTATAATTTTCTGGGTCAAATGCTCAAACTGTCACAGTGCCGTAGGAGCAAATTTACTCATGCAACAGGCAAGACCAAGTCTTTGGGCAAAAAATAAAGCTTGCTGGGATGCCGTGAATAGGGTCAATATAATTGCCTGATATAACTCGAGATAGTGATCAATCAGGTACGTAACATTAAAATAAAACTGCTTACAAAACAATTAAATAAATGTTTGACTAGATAAGATTGACAGTGTTTAGTGCTGATAATTTTGAATCCACTATATGGACATAATGGTGATTTTTTGACCTGTAGATACAATGATTTGTCGACGGTCAAACGATATAAAAACAGTGTTTTTCCATATTATCAAACTTAATTCACGTCTGACATTTAGAAAAAAAGTGTAGGTAAAACTTTGTTTCTTGTTAGATTTTTTAAAAATTTTATTTTAAAATTTCTGTTCAACGTCATCGAGAAGATTGTGGCGGTGTTAGCGCTTTAGAGACAGTGGTGGTGGTGTTGGTGGTGGTGGTGGTGAGGAGGAGGAGCACGAGGACGAGGACGGGCGGAGGACAAATGTAACGCTTCACCTCCACACGTCACCTTCCGCTCACCACCCAACCTTCTTCAGGGCGTTCTGTACTCCCCTCTTGGTGTGTGAGAACTCCACTCGGCGTGTGTGTTGTTCTGTGTTATAACTACAGTACACAATCTATTTGTAATAATTGTACAAGTGGTGGTGCTCCAAAAAGTCCCGTTTTCCGGTGTCAGTTTTAGCTTGCCTCAGTTTCCATTTCTCCCACCATTTACAGTGATGTTAGATAGATTTAAAGCAAATATACGTTCCCACAAGACTCTTAGAAGAAGGCATGACACCAAACTAGAGCAAATGTTGGCTGACCTGTAGACTTCAACCACAGATCTCTTCTTTTGTCTGAACACATGTGAGTTACTGGTGTCACGTTTTGTGCCCAGCAGATAAATAATTTATATCATAAACATCGTTGTAACTTAATTCTAATAACATTATTGCATACTGTGTATTTAATCTGTTTTTTAGCCTTTGCCTGGTCAAGTAAATAAAAATTCTTTCATCGTATTATTGAGTTATGTGATTCTTTAGGGAGATCGTAGGTGAATAGGGGGTGGAGATGTATGAATGTATGAATGAGTTGATATATCATAACTAATACAGTGTTTTGCTATCACCTTTGCATAGTCTTGTGAAGGTGAACACGCAAGCCGACACGTTGGGAGTAGCAACGACATCCCCGGAAGACGACACTGGTGAAACTATATTTAGACATTAATATATATCGACGTTCGTGCAGCGACCAGATCGCAAGGAGGAAGTGCCTGTGCTCAGATAATTTAGGATGCTCCCCAGGACATCCCAAGAGGGCGGCGAAGTTGCACTAAGATAAATCAACAGAAATCCATAGTAATTATATAATGTAACAAGCGACCATTTCTATCTACAAATATTTATAGCTAAATGTGCAGTCAATATTTCAGTTCATCCATCAGTTCAACTTATCATCAGTCAAATCAATTCATAGTCCCGTTCGCCTTAATTCCATGAACGCCTCTATTGCTCCCTCTTCCTTCCTGCTAGGACTTCGCACACTACGCAGCAAGAGGGTCCGAGGGTCTCGTTCATGTCACGGACCTCTTTGTCGGCCGCCGTGCTCAACCTTTTGTGAGAAAGTGCGGCTATTTCTCTCTCGAAGTTTCGTGTCAGTTCAAAACCCACGTCGAGGTCGCGTCCTACCATTTTCGTTGGGAATCCAGCTCCTTCCAAACCCTTTATCTGTTCAAACGCCTTTTGTAGTTATTGGAGCCTTTCTTCTTTCCAAGCGACGACGTTTGGCGGCGGGTCATCATCGTCATCTGTATCGTCGTTGGATTTCCGTCCTCTCTGGGCGTGGACCCCACCTCCTCTTGGGACTGTCCCTCCCTCCAGCTGTCATTCTCCCCGGCTTCTCCAAGCCCCCATCCATCCCCTGCAACCCCTTCTTGGTCAAGGGCATTGGGACTTGGTGCGCGGAAGGGTGGTTCTCACTCTTCTTTCCCCCGTAACCAGTTGGCAGGCCTCGCCCTGTTGGGTTTGATGGTGAGAAACCTCCCTCCCAGAACGAGGGGTGTCAAGAGGTTCTTTACACACACGGCGTCCACTTGGCTGGTAAAGAACGGCGATGTCACTTCGACGATGTCAACAGGTAACTCCTCCCTGATATCTGTATTTGCGTGGGCGATGAGGGCCTTTTTGTCCTTCCTGTCCTTTGATCTCATCAGATGGTGTGCCACGATAGCTGCCACCTCGCACCCTGATTCAAGGAAATCTTGCATGCTTTGCCATTCACTTGGCCCTCTGTGACGTGGCGATGGGTGGGCGGGCGGTCAAGCGTAGCCGTGTTGACGCTAAAAGGTTTCTTCTCCTACGGTTTTGGGCAATTTCTGAAGATGTTGCCTTCTTTCCCGCAGTTGAAGCAGATGGCAGGTTTCTCTGATTTGCTGAACTGCCGCCTGTCGTTACTTGGCTTCGATTGATGACTGTCTTTTCTCTTGGTCTCTGGCGATGATGGTGGCGTTGGTCTCCTCTGTGGAGATGAACTGTTTGGTGGGCTGGGGTGGTGGTCGTGAAGGAATGAACGTGGTTTGTCCCATCTGTCCACACCCACCTGCCAGCAGGCTTCCTCGGACAGGTCGGCCGGTTTCGCATTGTCCTCCAGAAGCGTCTGGCCTGACGCGCCGATGTGTTGGCCAGTTCGTTTGAGTACTGAAGCGCCACTTCTTTCACACACTCATCTCTGATTGCGTGGGGGGGGGGGGTCATAGCGGTCGATGTATGCCAGCTTCATCCATATGTCCCATAGATGGCGCAGTCGGTTATGGAATTGGGCGTGGTTTTCATCTGGCTTTTTCTTGCCCTGGCGAAATTGGCGGTGGTATCCTGCCACGGTGACTGTAACGTTTTGTGGGGTGTGCTAGAATTCTAGGGAAGGAAACACGAGAAACATACGCCTAGTGCAGAACCTCACCTTTTCAACCAAAAGGTACACGGCCAGATAACTTTACACATTTATTGAACTATGAACATTAAGAATGAAAGTAGAGGAAAGAATGGTGCAATTGAACAAATACGTAACAGTGCGTGTGTGTGTGTGTGTGTGTGTGTGAGCGTGATAGCAACAGTTTGAGACACGAAACAATTGTCTGAACACTGAGTAACACAACTAGCATACAATTAAATTCATATGAGTCAATGTGCTATCGTAACAGGCTACTTGCGGAAAATGTGTTATCCAAAACCCGGAA
>SMGT01016652.1:210788-235461 GCA_004794575.1 Lanistes nyassanus | reverse complement strand
ACACCCACACGCCCACACACACCCACACACACCCACACCCACACCCACACCCACACCCACACCCACACCCACACCCACACCCACACCCACACCCACACCCACACACACACAACGTGTAACTTAAGGAGTTTGCAGAGGTCGAACTATATCTGCTCTCTCCGTTGTAATGCCTTATACAGGAAACAAGCCAGGCTTCGTGTAAGTCTTGGACTGCTATCGGTCATGAGTACAGAGAATCGAGACATGGAAGGATATCGATAAAACTTCATAGGGAAGTACTGCTTCCGCAAGTCGTCATAACGAGGACAAACAAATAAAAAATGCAGTTCAGTTTCATCAGAATGACAATATGGACATTCCATAGTATGATGTACATATAAACATTTTTTATGACAATTCAGACTGGTAATTCCTAGCCTAAATTTGGTCAGAGCATCCCGAAAGCCTACATGTTTGAGGTATAAAAGATAACCACAGGGTGTTTAAACAGTGCTCCGCGTAGAGCGTCCAGTCTGCCTGGTGCTACCCGCACTGGACGCGCGCTGGTGACCCGAGTTTGATGGGGCAGTGGACCCAGCCGCAACACCGCTAACAGATGACAAAGTACCACGTGACCATGTGCGAGGGGAATTCCAAGCTCTTGGCAAACATACGTCGCTTCCGTGGCTGCTGCTGTGTCGTCCGCTGGCGATGTCTGTGACCTCAGTAGTCGGTGTGCAGCCTGCGCTGTCGCAGCCCTCCTTATCCAGTAACACAGCAGCAGCACCCGTCACGGTCCCATGTGTTGCAGGAGAAAACCTTTCGCTGGTATTTTGGCCGCCGCTGTCCCCGAGTGCGTGTCGACTGTTGGCTGTCCTGTTGTCATGGTCACGTTTCAAAGGTCCAGACACGATCGCCAAGGAAGTGCGCGTGCAGACCTTGACTCCGATGGTCCTTTATGATCTGCTGCTGACGCGTTGTAAGAACGCCAGCTACTCTGATTCCCTTCTCCCGAAGTTTCTCCCTTCCTTTCATGATCACATCCATTTTATCTGACCAGAACCAAACGGGATGAGCATGGGAAACAAACAAAAAAGGAGGTAATTTTCACCTGTGTGCGTGCGTGTGCTTGCGCAAAAATACTGGACTAAAAATGTTGATAAATCTCATATCTACTACCCCTACCCGAAAAGGGTCAATCATAATCATAATCATATTCAATCATAATCATAATCATAATCATAATCATAATCATAATCATAATCCTAATCATAATCCTAATCATAATCATAATCATAATCATAATCATAATCATAATCAATCACAATCACAATCACAATCACAATCATAATCAATCATAATCAATCATAATCAATCATAATCATAATAGGATTCTTCTAGAGCGCTATTCCCCCGAAGGGCTCAATGCGTTTTACAAAAACGAAGACAGCCACAGGGTATATCCAAACACCACTCTCTCTCCCTAGAGCAGCGTTACCAACAAGCTCGGTACAATCAGTGAAAAGCGAGGTGAAAGATGGGGTTTGAACTGTGTTTTGAATGAAGTAAGAGAAGGAGCATCGCGGAGTTTAGCCGGCAGCGAGTTCCAGACATTAGGGGCACCAAAACTAAGAGAACCCTGACCGAACGCTTTCAGACTGGTTCTCGGTACTACAAGAAGTTTTTCGGAGGAGGACCCATGTTGTCTAGCGGGGAGGTAGATGGAAAGAACAGACGACAGATACGATGGGAGCGTACCACCAAAGTGACGATACACGAGCACAGCTATCTTGTACTGAGTGCAGAACTTTACTGGAAGCCAGTGAAGTTCTTGGAGCATGGGTGTCACATGCTCCCTCTTTGACTGGCTCAAGACAAATCTCGCGGCGTGGTTTTGAACCCGCTGAAGTCAAGCGATCTGTTCAGCAGGGAGACCTTCAAGCACAGAGTTATTGATGTATTTGTGTGTTCCATGGCCATGGCTCAGTCCTCCTTCCCGTCTTCCAAGGACTCTAACGATGACCTCATTATTTATTATTTATTGCAGACGTCGTTGACTACTTCTGAGACAATGTGTGTGGGGGCTGCTCTGCATATTTGTTTTCTACGAATTCTTCTTATCATAGACTGTCTATCTTTTGGCTCTAAAAAAACTTTCCTGCTAATATACAATCCCAGCCTGCCCAATACGTTCCTTGCACCTACATTTCTAAACCCTTTCTTCTAAACAAACTATTTACTCTGCTAAAAGTAATAATGACAAGTTGTCGGGAAATGTTGCTCTTTCACATTCGCCACTATAAAGTTAGGTCCTTGACAATAATGCCGCTTAGGATTTAAGGGAACTTGTGAATTTCCTTTTAATTTCTAGTAACGCAGTGGCAGCTACAGTGTGTTGGGGAGGTAGGAAACAGACATGGGATGTCACTCCATGTCTGACATGTAGACCGACTGCAAGTCTGCCTTCTGACCTTCCAGACATGATCCATCCCTTTGTTCACAAGTATTCAGAAGGGTTTTTTCTCCCCAGGAAGACGAGATAATAAGTTCAACTTCATACACACTAGTGAAGAGAGGCGAAATCAAGGAAAAAAAAGCTCAAGTCAAAACTGAAATATTATAATCAGAGGGGTGTCCCTCAACTAATTCTGTCCTGTCCAGAAGCCCCCCTGCGAGTTTCCAGTACTATAGGAAGATATTTATTGGAATTTGATCAAACCATTGAACGGAGACTGAACGCAGAAAAAAAGAAAACGAATGGTTCGATGCAAATATTAAAATCAAAGGGGAGGCATTATTTTGTGACATTTTAGGACATTTCGTCTAGAGAGGATATCCCACAATTAACCTCCTTTTGTCTGAAGGTACCCCCCTTCCCCGAGGCATTTTAGAATAACAAGATTCTCTCCCTTTGATAGTTTTGGTAACTATCATACCTACTACCCCTACCGGAAAAATATCAATCTGGTATGTACTACAAATATCCGGGGCTGGAGGCTAACACCTTCAGTCTAGAATGTTCCAGAATAATCACAGGGGTTAGACCTACTGTAGCTATAGACAAGGATACAGTTTTTCTTAAACGTGACAAGGAACACTTGACAGTCGTTTAGCTGTGGAGTGTTTACGAAAAGGAAGTAGAACAAATAAGTATAGGCGGTTATAGGAGGGGAAGAGAACTTCTTACTGTACTTCCTGGGCTGACTTTAAAAGGTATACTAAGTGGACCCTAGGGGGTCTGTCAGAGAATTGTGCATGCATGTGATCCTTGAACTTTGGGAGGTGAGCGAACTTCCGACCTTGCCAGCCGACTCTCTTTTGTATGTAACGTGGCTGCACTATGTAAGCCATTACTACGAAGAAATTTCGTCGTACCTAATCTTTGTCCTTTCATTGATATCCCAAAAATAAAAATGTAAACCCCACCCATTGGCAGGCAGGTTATTGGCAAAACCCCTCTGCTCTGGGTATGTGGGTTGAGTTTTGTTGGCGCAGGCTCAGTCCTCAGGAGGCACATTCCAAGCTGGCATAAAAATGACAGACGCAGGAGTAACAAAACCAAACCACATATTCTTTATTTTCGTGGTAAGAATGTAGCGTTATTATTGCTAACCAACCAACCAACCAACCAACCAACCAACCAACCAACCAACCAACCAACCAACCAACCAACCAACCAACCAACCAACCAACCAACCAACCAACCAACCAACCAACCAACCTCGTCTCACAAGCCCCGCTTACACAATTTACATGCGGACAGTGAGACTTTACACCAGCAAATCGCTATCACGTTATTTAGAAAAATGCCTATGCTCCGTTCGTTCAATTAAAAAATTTTCTACTTTCGTTTACTCAGGAGCCCCTAGCTCAAAGGCAGCTACTACCTTAAAAAAATCCAAAAGAAAAGATAGTGACTGCTAGCAAAAGCAAACAGTTATTTACATACACTAGTGAAAACGGGCGAAAGGTGTTTACGCTATTCTACTGACTTTGGCACATCGGCACACGCTAATATCATGGCCTATCGCATTGCCCCGCTGGCGTCAGCTTTCGTACACCACTTAGCTATGTCAATCATACACTATATACATCAAAAGAAATATGTACAGTATCGATAGTTTTTGTGGGGCTGGAAATGTCCCTGAAATCTTCACATCAGTGTTCAGGGACAATCCAGAATATCAGCGCACCAAGAAAGCACTGACGCACAGTACTTACACAAAGACATACGCGACGATATTAAATTAAAATTGAAAAGTGAACTCGCTGAAATTTAGACGTGATTCTGTATTGGAGCAGGTTCCCTCCATAAGTTTTCCTCTCTCCTCTCTCTCTCTCTCTTCCCAACAAAGGCAGATTTTCGCCTAGTACATAGGTTTATTTGGGGCCGCTACCGCTGCTGCTACCCGACGGCTAGGGTCGCTCTGACAGCCTGCCCGTTCCGATCTGCTCGCTCGTGCTCTGCCTACATGGTTCGTCTCCCCATTGCACTCTCTGCACTTCATCTCTCCCTTTGCTGGGTCCGTACCCCATTTTATCGGGTAGGGCGCGAACCGCAACGGGGGCACTGTCCGGGCCAGCAGCAGCAAGCCGGCGTACATGCAGCGGATGTCGAAATTTGTGTTTCTAACACACACAAGACTTAAGATTAAAAATACAAAGAATATATGCACACGAACATGAAAATATGCGATAAATAGAGTGCGCTCTGCTCTTCCTGTTTAGTGTTAAGGAAAGTTAAGTAGAGTGAGAAGGAAATAAAGATAATTACGTTAAAAGGCAGTTAAACTAGCTAATGTGAATAGATAAAGATAAGAAATATGCCCACAAACTAACCTAATCTATTAAGACGTTGGGAAAGTTTAGTATCTACTGAAAGAGTATATCGAGTAGAATCCGAATATGTTATATAGTTGTTAGTATCTGCAACTATCCTAGAAGGATATAAAGACGTTTAAAGAGAGTGAGCCTAGCACAGCACGCTGTAAGATGACACAGCGCATCATAACCACGGTTCGCTGGCGGTACTCGACCCATACCGCCCCTGGCGAATGCTGTGGCTGTGAGCGTGATGGCCAAAACCGTCTCCGTGATGGGTGCCCCCATCACAATTCATTCATTTTGAAAACTTGGGATCCCTGTGTTTTCGATTCGTAATATCGTTTGAGCCCGCTGTAAAGGTTACATTTCTCCAAGGTTTACAGTATGTTTCACCCTACTGTGCATTTGCACTAATCCATGTTGGATTTACAAAAATGTTAGAGGGATTTCAAGGCACTATACTCTCTCACAGTGAAGATAGAATAAGTCACGACATCGGACCAAACCTAACTCGCAGCTACAAACCTCTTAGTTTCTTCGCCCGTACACAAAAGAGTGACTGGTAACACTATATTTAAATATATCTAGGTATAACTATCGACGTGAGTGGAGCGACCAGTTTGCAATGATAAAGTGTGTGCATTCGGATAATTTAGTCTACTTTGAGACTTGGGTGTTGGCTGTTAATCGCAAAAAGTCCATCTTCATATGTGCTGGTACAAAAATATCATCTTCTTGAAAAAGGACTACAGGAAAACTGTTTCGAAATTTTAGGTAGTAAGTGTGAGGAGAGAATTATCATCAAAGGCAGGAAACCAGGAGCAAACCGTTCATTACACAGAGTGAGTGAGGTACTTATTAGAAGGGGAATGGGGAGGCATGGAGGGAACGAGCTAGAAATTCCGTGAAGGCGAACACTGTTTCCCTCCCTTTTATAGTCTTAATTTATTAACGTACCTGTCTGTAGGTACTAGGTATACGTGTCGGTTTAGGGGAAGGGTTGATGGTTTGATGGGTGAAATGTGACCATTCCTGAATTCTTTGCATAACCTGTGCTAGTTCTCAAAAATTGGGAATTCCCGTAATTGATTCATCTATAAACATGACTAGAAGGGTATGCGTCAAGTCCAAAAACTTGCCGTGTTCTCTGTCGTGATCTTGTTTCCATGCAGTCATACACAGGTAAACTGGTATAGGTGCTCTTCACAAGGAGAAATACACTTTACTACAGACTGACGTCAAGAGGTAAGCCGTTATAGCTATTTCTCTTTTTAGATGTAACAGTACCAGGAGCAAAAAGTAGGAGAAAAACACAGTTATTACACCCGCATGCAAAAAACGGTTACATATTACACAAAAAGCGATAGAAAAGGAAAAGAAGTTCAGAAAGAAAGTACGAAAAAAATGTAACCCTCTCCTTCTGACACCACGGGCGAACGTACTCGCATTTGATAACAAAGGTGTTTTAACGTGGTTGGCGAGGGTTCTACCGTGAGGGGAATGGGGACGAACACACACGCACAGACAAATATTGTATTTGTTGTCTCTGGTTATCTTCGGAACAAACGAATGAATACATCAATCAATAAAACAGAAGGAAAGAAAAAGCAAAAGGAAAAGTGTTTGGTGGTGATAGGCTATATGTCGACCCTGGGCCTAGGCCTAAACAAAAATGAAATAGTAAATATGACCACGCCCTTAACAAGCCATGTACACATCGATCAGCATGCACGGGAGATCACCACACGGTCTTTTCCAGTGTGTGCCATTCACTAGCAAGTTTATTATGACGTGATGTTTGCCCTAACCCTGTGAGCTTCTTTTTCTTGAAGAAGGCCTCGAGACCAGCCAGTCTTTATGTTTTACTGGGGACAAGACGTTTGTGTTGCGTTGACACAGGAGTTCCAACAAGCTTGGGAATCATTTGATCTCAAAGCCTTCGATATTTTTTTTCAGCTGTCAGAATTAAACTTTCACAGTCATACAGTAGGACGGAGACGACTAGGGCTTTGTAGAGCTTGCTTTTGGTGGGGAAGCAGATGCTGTTCCTCCATACTTTCAGAGATTTTAAAGTGCTGCTGTGGCAAGGGCTGGTCTGCTTGTTTTCTGTGACCTATCTCCTGTCTCTGGTCATGGCACTTTTTCAAACTTTTTAAAAATTCATAATGATTTATACATGGGTGTCGCTTTTGCTGTTGAACATCATATTACTTTTCTCGGAACTCACCTCCATTCCATAAGTCCCTGCTCTTTCTGCAGGTTTGTCAGTTCTTGCGATTGGCTGCTGCCACCCGGTAAATCGATGTCATCACCAAAGTGCAGGTTCGAGACAACGTTTCTTCCTACTGAAATGACACATGTATGTTATGGAAAGGGGCTCATGCATACTTTTTAGAGGAGGAAATTGAAGAGAACTTATGACATCGAGAAATCTTGTCGGATCCTTAATGTGGTTGTAGCGAAGGCACTGTTGTGATATTCTCTGCCTTGCGTTTAGAGGTGTTTTTATGCGCTCGTTATCAACACAGCGTCGACAATATAAATATCCCCCAGTAAGAAGAAAGCGACTGCTGATGATTTTTCCCCCAAGTTTTGCCTTAATCAGCAAAATTCTTCGGCTTAAGCCCACACCCCTTCTTGTTGCATCCACGTTCAAATGAAAAAAGCCAATGATAAAGATGTTGCACTGTTTAATATACTGTTAAGAAGATGAAGCTATACTGTACAGGTACTAGACATAAATCATAAAGGAGGCATTCACTCACGTATACACTATTTACATATGAACAAGATAAGCAACAGTACTGACAGTCCACACGTAGTCAATATCGCTCGGCCCTTACTCCGCACCATCAGGAAAAGAGTCCAATTTGTATCGCCCAACTGCACAAGTGAAAACACACGCACGATGCACAGAAGAAATTGTCCGTTTCAGCACAAGGGTTCGACTGCCATTCAAGAATGACGTCACCTCTGCACTATTGCAATCCATTTTCCTATGGTTGCACTTTGAGAGGATGGCAGGTTGGCACTTAGGAACAATATTGGCGCGGTTTCTACTGCAGTCCACTCAAATATTTCCTCACTATAACCCTCGAGTCGAGCGTGCTGCTAATCCTTATGGAGCTATTCTACACGACACTGCACTCACTTTTCTCCACGTCCCACTAACGGTCCGATGACTGACGTAAAGAGTGAAGCCATTATAACCATTTCTCTTAATAGATGTAACAGTACCAGGAGCAGCAGTAGTAGAAAAACACAGTTATTACGCCCGCATGGAAGAAAACGGTTAAACATTGTACAAAGAGCGATCGACCTCCCTCCCTCCGTAGAAAAAGAAAAGAAAGACAGAAAGAAAGTGTAACCCTCTTCTTCTGACACCATGGGCTAACGTACTCGTATTTGATGACAAAGACGTTTTAACGTGGTTGGAGAGGGTTATACCGTGAAGGGAGTGGGTGGGAAGATGAACACTTACGCACAGACAAATTTTGTAGTTGTTGTCTCTGATAGTCTCGGGAACGAACGAATGAATACATCAATCAGTACAACGGAAGGAAAGAAA
Source organism: Lanistes nyassanus (assembly GCA_004794575.1). NCBI lineage: Eukaryota > Metazoa > Mollusca > Gastropoda > Architaenioglossa > Ampullariidae > Lanistes > Lanistes nyassanus. Next base: position 227,090 of record SMGT01016652.1, on the reverse strand, counting down.
GAGCAAAATGGAAAGTGTTTTAAAAAGTACGTACAAAAGTAAATCTTTCAAATTTTTTACACGTTGTAAATCTAGCATATCAAGCCGGATGTGTGTGTGGGGGAGTGTCGGTGTGTCTGTTATACAAATCGGCACGCCTGAACCCATCGACACCAAATTCGGCACGCGTGTTTCTTTTCACCCGCAGATGGTCATAAGCCATATTTCGACCCTATACCTAGGCCTAAAGAAAAAAGAAATAATAAATATGGCGACGCCCTTAGCAAGTCATGTACACAGCTATCAGCGTGCAAGGGAGATCACCACACAGTCTTTTCCCTTTCTTACGAAGAGTACTTTCCCTTACCTCGTTTGACAACAGGGAGACCGCAGGCAATGATAGGGGTTAGGGTTAGGGGTGGAGGTTAGTAAAGGGGTAGGGCAGGGCCGGTTCCCCTGGCTAGTTCTTTATAACACTGGTCAATACTGAAGTCATTACTGACTTAAAAGGTCCCAATCTGTATAAGTATCTTGGTGTGCTGAACACGAGTATGACCATGAAAATTTTTTATTGGCTCTCGTTTTGAAGATATTTCATATAGTTCATTTTCTCTGTTTCACCGTGTAAATTTATCCAGTAGGACTGTAACAACATCCTAAATAAGCCTAGAACGATGTAATATTGCTTCATATTGCATAATACCATCATGCACACATCATCCAGAGTTGATTGCATCATTTTCTGATGCAATCCAATACTACTGCCAGGCAGCTGCTGAAGTAAGCTGACGTCAGCAGCTTACTATATAAGGCCCAGGCGGAAAGTTGAGCAGTTAAAATATTTCAGACTTTGTGAGATACAGTTTAAGCTACTGTTACATAAAACTTATTATTTTATCCATTTAGTTACAATACAATGCCTCGAAAGTGCGTTAATACCGTGGACAAATTTTGCTATATTTGTGGGGAAGTGACATTTGCCAACCAGAAGAAAAGTATCACTTCTCAAGTGAAGAAGGCATATCATACTTCGGATGCGACCAAAGATTGGCGACCAAGACAAGCCGTAGGCCTCGCATATATGCTGTGCTACATGTACAACACAGCTTTCACAGTGGTTGGATGGCAAAAAACCATCAATGCCGTTTGCAGTCCCCATGGTGTGGAGAGACCCAAGCAACCACAGGTGTGCTGGCCTGTTCTTCTCCTGGTCCGTCAGTATAGTGATCCAGATTTTCACTGTGGTGCATCGTCAGCCCCACACAGCCCCACAGCCCCACAGCCCCACACAGATCAACACGGGAAGAACTAAATGACCTGGTTTCGTGCTTTGGGCTGATCCAAGAACAAGGCAGAATTGCTGGGTTCAAGACTCCAACAATGGAATCTTCTAAAAGATGTCACAATTACTTCATATTGAAAGCGCCACCAGCAATTGGAGCCTTTCTTCAGAAAGGAAGGTAATCTGGTATTCTGTTCCGATACTGAGGGCCTCATCAATGCCTTAGAAATCACTCATGACCCACAAGAATGGAGACTATTTGTAGACTCTTCGAAACTGAGTCTTAAGGCTGTGGTTTTGCACAATGGAAACCGTCTTCCATCTATTCCAGTGGCGCATGCTGTCCACATGAAAGAGACATACGATAACTTAAAGCAGCTACTGACTTCCATTGAGTATAACAAGTGGTGATTTGAAGGTAGGTGCCCTTTTAATGGGACTTCAGCAGGAATATACAAAATACATGTGTTTTTTATGTGAGTGGGATAGCGAAGCAAGGGAGTTGCACTACTTGCTGAAGGAATGGGCTCGCAGACAAAATGTAGCAGTTGGAGAGAAGAATATCCAGCACCCAGCTCTGGTCGAGGCTCACAAAATCCTGCTACCACCCCTTCACATCAAACTAGGTTTGATAAAGAACTTCGTGAAAGCCATGGACTGGACTTCGCCAGCTTTCCGATACCTTCATGAAAACTTCCCTCGACTAAGCGAGGCAAAGATTAAAGAGGGAGTTTTTGTGGGTCCTCAGGTTCGAGAGCTGTTCAAAGATGACCGGTTCAACAACTTGCAGGGTGATGTGAAACAAGCATGGAATGCTTTTCTCCTATTAGTGTCTACAAACTTTTTCGGGAATGTTAGGGCAGAAAACTACAAGAAACTAGTAGAAGACATGCTGATGCAGTATCAGAAACTTGGCTGCAATATGTCTCTAAAGATTCACTTCCTTCATTCCCATCTGGATTTCTTTCCTGACAACTGTGGTATGGTTAGTGATGAACATGGCGAACGTTTTCATCAAGATATCGCAAGAATGGAACAAAGATACCAGGGAAAATGGTCCACTACCATGCTGGGTGACTACTGCTGGACACTCGCCAGAGAAGCTCCCGAACAGCTGTACAAGAGACAGGCAAAGAAATCTAAGAAGTAGTCTATGACTTGATTTTTTACAGGTATTAACCATAGGCCTATTACTATTTGCATGCATTTCCTGATGTAAACAGTAATTATGGCAGATTACAAAAAACAGAACTAATTTTTCATTTTGACTGTCATATTCGTGTTGAGCACATAAAAATTGATAAGAAATGACAAATTTTATTTCAGTAATATGACTTTTGTAAAAATTTGTTGACCAGTGTAATCACCGTTGTCAACGGTTGTGGGACGGGTCCTTGTAATGTTGAAGATGTTTCTCAGTAATGACTCTGCAGATGAAGATTTTTTCCTCTGTTGTCATAGCCCAGTCTGAAGACAGGAGGTTCCTCTCCAAACAGTTCTGTTTGGGCTTTAAGTTTTTGAGAATGATTTTGCTGGGGTGGCTGGTGAGGCATGTTGTCCTGTGGTTCTGGGATTTGTGGCTGTAACCCTTCTTGGGGAAGGGCATTATTTTATTATGAGGGTTTGTGTCTTCTCCGGACGGCACTTTTTAGACTCCTAGATTTTCTGGTGTGGCGAGGGGGTAGGGAGAAAAAAGGGTGCACGTGATGGCAGTGCTCCCGGCCTGCACACGCCGCAGCTCGTTCGCACCTTTCCTACCCCTAGTACTTAATGGCTGGCGCAAGGAATCAATTACTATTTCTTTGATGATTCAGTTTTCCTCGTCTTCCTACGTCCGTCTGTAGTTCCTAGTATAGTTATAGTCTGGTCTATTCTTTATTCTAGAACAACCATGTTCAGCCTTCTGTCTCTAACTCCTTACCGGGCTGACCCTGACTAGATTAGAACAGTCCTTCTGTCTCGCTTCTCTATCCCTCTTATTTCCTCTTCCTGTACCAGGTCGAACAGTGGCCAACGAATCATGCGTGGATCAGCGCAGGTCAGCGTGGGTCAGCAGCTAATTCTCCCCCCTCCCATTTATACTTCACGGAGGGCTTACAGGGCAGGGTCGGTTGGCACGTGGGGAGACAGTACAGGCGAGGTGGCCTCTGACTGGCAGTCTTCCTCCTAGCCACTAGAATCGCTGGACTATCACTTTCCTCCTGTAACCTTTATTTGGATTGGTCATTGAGTCTTCCCATCTATCTCTATGGTTTCTCGACCGAGCTAGCAAGCTCGTTACATCCTGCATAGTGCAGTCAGCACCTTCCCCATCTCTTAACCTCCATATTGGATTAGTTCTACTTGGATGTTGTCTTTCCCAGGTGCTTTAGCTGTCTCCCTTCAAGGAGCGAATTGTCTCCTCTATTTGCTCCCGAGCTGCTTGCATATCATAACCGACAGTAAAGTCAGAGATGTTAATTTCAGGTTGTCTGGTACTCAGTCACATGCCTAGACCCCCGTTTAAGTCTTATTGTTAGGATTTGACTAATAAAGTATAGCAGATTACATGCCATGGAGGCGTGTTACTGGCTGAAAGAACTTGTGTGACTAGGTGGGACTGATTACCAAGTGTGGCAACACGTTAACTTGTCCAAGCAACACCTTCCTGATATGTACCTTGTTTGCAGCGGGACTTTACGCAACAAACATTATTAAACATCCAATGATTATGTAAATTATTATACAAGCCTACTGACGATCAATCAGAAAGCCTGGTTTTATGTTGAGTTCATTACTTAAATGGAATTTGCAATAATGTATTTATAACCGGATCGCTGCATTGTAGTTCGACGAATACGTGTTTATTTAGTATATGGTTAATACTGTAACGGTTTTTTACAGATTTTTACAGATCAGCAACATGGCCGCATCACATGCTGATCTAGAAAACATGAAGTGTGCGGTATGCAGGGAAGTTTACACGTCCCCCAGATTCCTTTCCTGCCATCACACCTTTTGCCTGAAGTGTCTTGAGGGTCTGACAGACACTTATAGAAACGTCATCCCGTGCCCTATCTGTAGAGCCAGTACTCATGTACCGACCGGAGGTGTGACGACTCTGCAAGTCAACTTCTACTTGACAGACGAGACCTTACAGCGGGCACGCAACGCTGCCGATCCCAGGATGTGTCCTGTTCATCCTAATGAACACACTGACTTGCACTGCACCCAGTGCGACCAGGTCATCTGCCTACGATGTAAGGTGACCAAACATGACACACACGCTTCAGAAGATCTCGCCATTGTTGCAGCTCGCTCCAAGGAAACAATCAAAACTTTTCACCTTAAGTTGGATGCCACAGTAAGACAAGTCACAAGAACACTGCATACTTGTCAGAATAATGAACAGCAAGCTGATGCGAAGCGAACAGCGTTAGAGGAACAGGTAAGTGAATGTCGTCATAATCTCGCTCTGCTTACCAGATCCCACGCGGAACTTAAATACTTTTTGCTGTTTCCTTGCTACCACCTTTTCTCACTCTTACAGCCTCTTTTAATTGTTTGGTTTTGTCAAAGACACGTTGGTCGATCTTGCTCCTGAACGCTTTTTTGTGCATGAAGCAACAAACATCATTAAACATTAAACGAGTATGTAAACCTTTATAAAAACATACTGACAATCAACACAAAAGAGTAGAATATAAAAACAAATTGCGCAATAACAATCATCACTCCATTGGGTACGTCGCAAGAATCATATACTGGTCTCTTACTTGCAACTTTTTCTGCTATGAAATATGGACCTCGGTATTACAGACATTTATAAAATGATTTTTAATAAACGGGCACTGGAAAAAGAAAAAAATCATGAAATTATGATGTATGTATGCATGCAGTTATCTGGTCGCAGTACTTATGAACAGCAGTGGTGGATTGATAATACTAATGAATCACCCAGTAGGCTAATTGTGTTTGTCAAATTGAACTTATCTTGGTGATGACCTTAGACTTATATCAAACATTGGCATGGCTGTATGATGAACAACGTAATCTCACCTTTAGTTAGTGATGAACTTTATAGCACTATTAGTGTGGAAAGACGTGGAGGTGAAGCTTACTTGAATTCTGATCGTTCAGAAGGTATTGATAAAAAATAGACCAGCATGGATACCTGGCCAGAAGCATCCAATCTGAAAATGTTGCAATTCATAAATGGATCTGTTATGTTACTGGCTCTGCTGTCAGCTCAAAAATGTCAGACTCTGACTGTAAAAGACATCAGACATAGGTTACAGATGTATTGTCGCCCAGTTCTGTACTAAAACAGAAAACTCCCGGAAGATCAGATGCCTTTTGTCTGCCTTTGTTTTGAATACTTTTGATGAAAAGAAGTAGTGCGTTGTAGAACATTTGTGTCTGTATCTAAAAAGAACTGCTGACTTACGCCATAACTCACAACTGTTTTTCATTCTACAATTAGACAGCATGAAGCTGAGCAAAAAGAAACAATTCTCCTAAGAATCAAAGATATTAAGTGAGCAGGCATTGAAATAACAAAATATTTCGTCCATTCAGTTAGATTAGCGGCTTCCACTGTTGCTCATTCAGAATTAAGTTTTTCAATAAACAGATCGGCTTGACTGATTGTTTTTGTCTCGACATTTTATTTTAAATATGTTTTCAATATTTAGTTTGCATAATGTGAAAGAAAATATTCTGCACTGAACACAAGATGATATTGTCTTCTGTGCTCTTCCGTAAGGTGTAACGAGCGCACGCTTTCTTCTCTGTTCAGTCGTCTACAGATATCTCCTGTAAACGAAGTCACTGTTGCTGAGTTTTTCAATTTAAGTGAACTCTGACTTACTGGCGTATAAATGAAAGACCCCGTGTGAACAATTCATGACCGCATAAAAGCTTAGAACCTTTCGCGTGCTCTGACAACTATGAGAATTATTTCACCAACAAAGACCACTACCTTTATTTCTTCTTCAAAAGAATATCTTAAGATATACACAGTATAACGGTGTGAAAGAATACAATTAAACTTCCAATAACGTCTATTAAAACATATTGCAGTTCTCAATAGCTACATTTCAATAACCATGTGGTCTACTAGGCCAGTTTGGTAATTATAATATTTTCCATTCAGATTCTAGCTCGTCATGACGCAGTTGTTGCCATGGCGGGAAGGTATCGTGACCAGGCGCTACAAAAACTGCAGGAAGTCTCAGACAGTGTGCAGGCGTTGCTGGCTACAGACACACGGCGAGTACAAGACGAGCTGAACTCTCTGCTCCAGTTACAGGTGCGTGTTCAACTGGCACTGAGTACGGCTTGTGACATGGATATCTGGGAGGTAGGTAAAGAGATGACAGAGGGACAAGGACGCGACAAGCGGCTGGAAGAACTTGAAGCTGGACTCCCTGACACCACTTACCGCCCCGGTCTCCATTGTGACTTCACAAACGAAGTGGAGGAAGATATCAAGAGATATATCGGCTCACCTGTGAAACTGGAATTTCCGTGTTTAGAGAAAATGGAAGTCGTTGGTGTTGGTCAATGTGGTGAGGGAGAATGCAGTGAAGTGCACGCTCTGCAGGAAACAGAGACGGAGACGGTCCGCGTAGCATATGGGGGACCTGGAGGGGATTTCTCCAAAGAGATGGAAGTATCCTTTCTCCCTCGTGGTGCTACAGCTGGAAAGGCCACGCCATGTGGAGTACGAGTGTCATACGGTACACGTAAAAATTTCACATGGAAGTGGACAACCCAAGAGGACAGGTACGTTTGTTCCAAAGGAGACAACATGTTTATTGTACACCAAAACTGTACAACTGGAACGTGTTCTGTATCGCGTATGGTGATTGAATCTAAAAAAGGAATAGAAACATGTACCGCCGGTACTGTTTTGATTCAACCAAAAGTACATTTGATTCATAACTTTGATTACTGTGAGTCTGGTTATTTTTTTGCTGTGTTAGATGAAGCAAAGTATTCCAGTGATGAATTAAGAAATATCGGTCAAGAGCAAATGGGGAAGAGCAGCTCCCGTGTTGTACATCTTTACTCTATAACGTCTGACACTCCTGTAGCCACCTACACACCACCAAAGCAGCCGTTTTTTCCCAACTGACGTCTGCTTCTATCGCCGCAATTTGCTGCTTATTGCTGACTGGATGAATGACAGGGTGCACGTAGTGAAAGTAACTAGAAACAAGATGGAGTTCATTGATTACCTGCCAGGCAGTGGGGACATAGTGCGGCCGACAGCGTTGAACCTTGACCAGAAGGATTTGTTACTGATTGGATGTGGGGATGGTTGGGTACTAAAATCATCTGTCCCTCACTTTATTGTGGCAAAAGAAGAAACGCTTCTTTTTGAGCTCAGATTGTTCTAAATAGAATCTATGACTTAGCTGAAAATGTCAAGACTATTTTTATCTCTACAAAGATTCAAACAGCTAGAACATCGCAAAAACTTCAATTGAGTACTGGGTAAGCAGACTGCTATGCCTCTACCAACTGCCCATGATCGTAATAGACTTCCCATCATGATTTACTTCACTGAATAACGTCAGGAAATCATAAATAGCTTTACACCACTGAATCCTGCTTCTATTTAGCACATTTCCAGCCCCACCCCTGGACCCTATCCCTTCTCTATGAAAATATTGATGTCTTGCTGAATGCTAAAATCAACACCATCAACTTTTCCTTGACATCAGGAACAGTTCCTATCGACATGAAGACAGCGGTCGTTAAACCTCTGCTAAAAAAAAGCTTTCTCCCGACAAAAACCAATAAAAGAACTATCGGCCAGTCCCAAACCTGCCGTTTTATTTTATTTATTTATTTATTTCACATTTTGACTACATTTGTACAAATATCGGGTGCCATAAAAGCTAAAAGCTTATGAGCTGGTCACCACATAAAATCTAAAGCATATCGCATGCAGCCGTCACACAAGAGTAGTACACAACAAAGTTCATAACAATAAATGAAAGATAAAAGGGGACAAATGTACAACGAACGTCCTGCGTTTATTTTTGCTTAACCAGTGTTAGAAGTAAACGGAAGGAAAGGGGTTAGAAAGTGGGGTGGTTGCAGGTACAGCAGAGTATCATATGTGCCATTCATTTTGGACAGTGTTTGGTAACATTAGAAAGGGCTCTGAGAACGGGCTAATGAGACTCACAGGTGAGCGGAATATAAATACCGACGAACTTTTAGATGCAGTTTGTTGTGTAGGCTACTGAGAGATTTTTCCACGGAATTCATATAAGCTGAGAAAACGCTGTAAATGTATGTTTTTAGAAACGTTTAGATTCCTATATAAATTTGTGGACGCTTAAAAACACGTCAATGTTCACAGAATTAGGCAGACTTGGGTTTCCTTGCAGTAGTAGATCGAGATGCATAAGAACGCGTGCGGGTACGCAAATAGTAAAAAGAGTATCTTTTCGAGTGTTGTTGTAGTGAGGGCAGTCTAGTAAGTAGTGTTGAGCGGTTTCTTGTCCACGGCCGCATGCACAGGACGAATTTTCAGTCAGGTGTCTGTTGAACAGTTCCCAATTTAAGTTACTCATTCCAAGCCTCAATCTCCAGTGAATAATCTGAGCACGTCGATCTTCAACATAATAGTAAGCCGGAAATGGGATAGGTTCATGAAACGCTTAAATTCTGATATTGATTGAGTTGTTTGGGCATACTGAGGAAGGGAATTCCAGTCAGCTGTTGTTTGTGGTATAAACGACTTCTTAAAATCTCAGTTTGGGCAGAGGGAATGCATCTTTCGTATGGTCTACGCCTGCTGTAGGGATTGTGAGAAGAGACCAGTGGTGGGAGGATTTCTTGCAGGTAATTCGGACAAAGGCCATTAATCATCTTGTAATAAAGAAGAAGCCTGTGTTTCTTGGGTCTGTCCTTTAAACTGCAGAAACCTGATTCTGTAATTGTAATGTTTGTAATGACTGGTCCCTCGTGCACGGCCTATTGTCACGTGTTAGGGTCTGGTGGGTCAAGGAGATTGCACCATAGATTCCAGGTGTGATCCATCCTCGACTCTCCGGCCCTAATTAAGGTCTATTATTCCTTGTTCAAGCCGCCATCTAGCAGCTCACGTCATCACCAGCCCAGGTTCGGTCCCTGTTCACACTTATGATCGGGGGTGCTGGCCCTAGAAGCAAGGGGCAAGGTGTTACTTACCCTGGGGCAGCTGGGGAGCGACTAGTGCAGGTGTCGGGCTGACCAGGTGTGCTTTAGTTTGTTCAGGGGAGGATTACGTAGCTGGAGGAATCCAGTGACGCGTAGTATCGTGCATCAAGGGCTTTGATGTAGCCGATGGGTGTAAACGACCAGGAAGGGGAGGGGGTAGTTGTGTCCACATTAGGTGTCCACTTAGGGGCGTGTTCTACTAGTTGACATGGGGTGTAGCTTCCGCTGTCTCTGGCCTGATTGGTTGATACATGTAACCGCCTTGTTGACCACGTGCGCGTGAATGAAAGAATCTACGGACGAATGTTGAGAATAAAAGGACTGGTTTAGACCGTCAAATTATCTTCTGCCCAAACATCCTGTGAGAGGACGTCTTACTCCCAGAAATATCCTGTGAGAGGACATCTTCAGCGAAATCTACAGCGAGGGCTTTGTTAGCCTGAACTCCTGTGAAGAAGAGCTGCTGTGGCGAGACGTACGTGTCTTGTGGTACAACTCTGCTGAAGGCTGAAGGATTCAGCTGCAGACTTTGAGGTGTCTCGTTCTGCTAGACGTGTGGAGGTCTAGCAGTGACAGCACGTGGCTTGAGTAGACCAGTTGCGTAGCGCAAGGGACTCTGCGAGGTTGGGTGATACCTCCAGACTGGGGTGTGACTCTAGCACGTGCTCCTCTGCTGTGGAAAACCTCTACGCTGACCGGGCGGGAGAGGACCGCAGAACGTAAAGGAGGGAGACCGAAGACCGCGGATAAGACAACCATCTAAGCAGGGGGCGAAGGTCCAGCCTTATAAGGAGGCTGTCTGTAACCGAGCTCTTTGGGTGAGCTCAAGGGGCTGTGTGTCAGCCTTTGCAAAACGTCATTTCCTCTGTGGCGTGTGTGATCGTCGGCATCGAAGTCTGCTGTTACGTGGAGGTGTTCGAGAGGTCTTCAGGGTATCTACTGGAGTATATCCAAGGAAGGGGCGCTCCGACGTACAGACAGTCGTGCGGACTGTAAGAAGCATTCGGGAACGAGTGTTGTGTTCTGTGAGTGTTGTGCATCACGTGGTCATTCCTTTTCTCGTATGCAAAAGCGGGGTTAAGGTACGTGGTTTTGTCATTATGTTTAATGGCGAGGCGGGTGATGTAGGTTGATATTAGATGTTATAGTAGACCTAGCTCAAACAGAAGGAAATTGCGGGAGCCCTAGAGTTGAAACAAGTTGTAGCATATATTGTCTTGATTGTAAATACTCGCTGTTTCTATCAACAATACATTCTTCTTTTTTGTGTTCACTGTATTACAGTCTTTTGTTGTTCTGGGAGACTGTAGGTGGTGGGGGCTCAGCCATATGATTAAGAAATCATATTAATTAATTTTAGTAATACAGTGATAGTTCCACCTACGCATATGTCACACTCTTGACGGTGGTCGTGAGAGCGAGCAGAGCAGACGACCCGTCAAGAGCAAAAAGAAGTCTCCCAAGTTGTGACACCTATGATGATTCTGATAGCTTCGAGGTGACATTTCTCTAGTTCAGCTGCTCGCCCATTTGTGCAGCAATCCCAAATAACGTCTGCATAGTCAAGAACGGGTAAAATGAAGGACTTATATATGGTCTCAAGTGCTTTCCTCCCTAAGTGGTACTTATACTGTTTTAAGCATCCGATAAGCATGCTAACCTTTCTTGCGATGTAGCTAACATGTTCGTCCCATTTGCAGTTGTTCTGGATCCATATACCTATTAGTTTGTGACTTTTAGACTCTATCAGAACTGTGTTTCCAAAATAAAGGTCGTGGACTATTTCAGAACCTCGTTTAAAATTTACTAGATCCGTTTTATCTTCATTAAATTTTACTTTCCGTAACTTGGCCCACCTTCTTATTTTCCGTAGGTCTGATTCAAAAGTTTCTTTCCTATCTTCAGGATTATTGAGTCCTAAGTACATGCTGGTATCGTCGGCGAAGAGTTTAACTGTTGTAATATCATTAATATATATCAAAAATAGGAGGGGACCTAAGACCGACCCTTGGGGAACTCCTGCCGGTATATTTAGATAAATAGACATTTCTCCCTTAATGAGCACAGCTTGGGAGCGACCCGTAAGGTAATTTTCCAGAAAAGACAGTAGTTTCCCTCGAATTCCAGTTGCTTTTCATTTATGAATTAGACCCCTATGCCAAACTTTGTCGAAAACTTTGGATAAGTAAAAAAAAAAAAAGATAGCTTGGGTAGTTGATCTTTTATCTAAATTAGAAGCCTGGTCGTTGTAGATGGATTCAAGTTGGAAGTAGTGGAATCCCCCTTAATAAAACCAGACTGATCAGGAGAGATAATATTATTTTCGATTAACTATATATATATATATTCGAATATATATACACCTCTAAAGTATTTTGCCCACACAGCTTAACAAACATACAGGCCTATAGCTCGTACATTCCTCCTTGTTTCTTTCTTAAAAAAGGTGTGACATGTGCAATCTTCCAACAGTTGGGAAAAATCCCTTCATCTAGGCAACGGCTGAAGAAAGAAGTAAGTTGGGAGGCAATGAGGTCTATGGCACTAACTAGTAGTTTATTGTGGATTTGGTCGGTTCCAGGAGATTTCTGTTGACTTAGGTTACTGATTTCATCGTTAACTTCGTCTACAATAAGGATAATTTCTTGTAGTTCCAGGTTTTTAAGCAGGATGTCGGGAAGTGGATCCTTATTACCAGTTAGTGTACATTGTTCGACAAAGTATTCGTTTAGGGCTGTGGCTTTTTCTACGTTACTGGAGTAGGTAGCACCATTAAAAAGGCTAAAGGGGGTATCTCATCTTGGGACAGGCCTCTTTTTTTTTTTTTTTACTTAAGAACGTGTTGACCATTTTCCACCATTCCTTAGTGCCAAATGTTTGCGGATCAGAGACTCTATTGTTAATTCCCATTAGGTAATCGTGTTTTCGGGTTCTGATTTTCCCAATAAGGTTGTTCCTAAAGCACCGAAAAACTTTTGGCTTATCTTTGCTTTTTTGTACAGTCTGTTCCTTTTCTTGATACAACATTTAATTTCATGCGTCATCCACGGAGTATCGTTACTGCTGACAGTTTTTACGGGGAAGCACTGTTTGGCTACATCCATAAGTGTATCAGCAAATTTATTTGCAGTTTTGTTAATGTCTCCAGTCATTAGACGATCTTCCCAGTTGATGGCATTTAACAGTGACCTAAATCTATGGGAGTCGAGTTTGCTGTAAATTAGTATCTTCTTTTTAAATGAGTGTTTTACCTTGGCGTGTGCTTTCAAGACGGCGCATGGTATGCTGTGGTCGCTACAGAATGGTGGAAGTACGTCTGTGGATGTGATAAGTTCTCGACACTGCGTGATAATATGGTCTAAGCAGGTTCTTGATGTAGGTGTGATTCGGGTTGGTGCGTTAACGAGTTGTTGTAGCTGGTACAGATTAAGAATACTTAAATAATGCTTAGACGGTGCGGTGAGCCAGTCGTTTAAGTCACCTAACATGATAAATTTCATAGATGTACAATTAGCCTTGTCTATGCTTTCTCTTATTAAGTTCCAGTTGGACACAGGTTGGTGTGGTGAGCAGTAAAAGCAACCGATAAGTAAACTTTCCCTGCTGACCTTAAAGAACGCTAAGTCTTCAAACATTGCACTCCGAGTATAAGTGATCACAACAATCGCATCACTGTGTCGGTGGGAGAAATGTGTAGCTCATAACAACACGGAAGCTTAAATAGCGCGATGTCCCTGCAATATGCAGGTTGCCCTGCGTTTTACACAATATGGATAAACTAAAAAGACTAAAGTATAAAAACACTACACAAACAAAACCTTTACAAAACACACATTACAACGATGGAAAACGTATAAGTACAACCATAAACTAATAACGAGACAACAGTAAAACAGAGGACATAAACACGAGTAAAACTTGTTTAGTACAATAAACAACGCCAACCATAGTACAGACTATAGTACTGAAACATAAGCGCAACAACTTTAATAGTTCATTGAACAGATAGATACAGATGATGTGCTACATTTTCACTTTTAATCTGCTTATTAATAAATCTAAGTAGTGACAGATCAGAACTCCCTGATAGAAAAGTAAAGGGTTTACACCATAGATGTTAATAAAATATTTAAATTTGTGTGCTTTCCTGAATGGAAGTTCCGTATCCAGAAGCTTCACTTTAATCTCGACCCATACGGCTTCTAAGTTATGTACGTGGAGATCGGGGCGTGGCTTGCAGGATACGTTACTCCTGACATAGATGGCCACGCCTCCGTGTGCATCGGGGCGGTCAAGATGGATGAGGTCGTGGAAACCCGGGATCTGAATCGCGTCTCATTTTGAAGGTTGGGATTAAGCCAAGTCTCGGAAATAGTTATAACATCATATTGATGTGATTCCGCGGTCAACAGGTTATGTGTTTGATTAAATTTCTGATGTTGACATGGATTACGCGGTCCGTTCGGGCCAGGGTTGCTTTCCACGTTTCTGATCTCTTAGACTGCACTCCATAGAGTGTACAATTCCATTGCTGATATGGTTTATAATAAACCATAAATTTAATGCATGGTTTATGGCCCTCTATCAAACGTAACACTCGAGGCCACAGGACAAAGTCTTTGGGCAAAAAACAAAGCTTGCTGAGGAGGCGTGAGTAGGGTCGATATAATTGCCTGATATCACTCGAGATGGTGATCAATCAGATATGTAACATTAAAAGGACGACTGCTTAGAAAACAATGAAATTATTGCTTGGGTAGATAAGACTGAAAGTGTTTACTGCTCATAATGCCGCTACATGGACATCGTGATGAACTTTTGACATGTATATATAATGTAGTTTTCTAGTTTAAAACAGAAACGAGGATATAAAAACAGTGTTTTTCCAAATCATTAAACTTAATTCACTTCTGAAATTTAGAAAAGAGTGTAGGCAAAATATTTTGTTTCTTCTTTCTTTGCCTTCTGGTACACACCGCTCCACTCGGCGTGTGTGCTGTTCTGTGTTATAACTACAGTACACAATCTATTTCTAATACTTAGTGTCGGCTCCAGGTAGCCAGCTCGCCTTTTGTTACAGAAGTGGTGTTGCTCCAAAACGTCCTGTGTCAGTTTTAGCTTGGCTCAGTTTCCATTTCCCCCCACCATTTACAGTAACATGAGAGAGATTTAAAGCAAATATACGATCCCACAAGACTCTTAGAAGAAGCCATGACACGAAACTATAGCAAATGTTGACTGACCTGCAGACTTCAACCACAGATCTCTTCTTTTGTCTGAACATGTGAGTTTACTGGTGTCACGTTTTGTGCCCAGCAAACAAATAATTAATATCATAGACATCGTTGTAACTTAATTCTAATAACATTATTGCATATTGTGTATTCAACCTGTGTTTTAAAGCCTTTGCCTGGTCTCAACTCAATAAATATTCTTTTATTGCATTACTAAGTTGTGTGATTCTTTGGAGAGATCGTAGGTAAATGGGGGCTGGAGATGTATGAATGCGTTGATATATCATAACTAATATAGCGTTTTACTATCACCTTTGCATTGTCTCGTGAAGGTGAGCATGTAAGACGACAACGGCATCCCCGTGAGAGGACACTGGTGAAGCTATATTAAGACATATATTAATATGTTTCGACATGAGTGCAGCGACCAGATTGCAAGGACGAAGTGTGTGTGCTCAGATAATTTAGTGTACTTTGAGACCTGCGTGTTGACTGTTAATTGCTGTCAGTCTTCGTCTGTGCACTAGGAAATAAGTATCATCTCCTGCAAACAAGACAGCACAAAAAAGCCGTTTCGAGATTTCAGGAGGTAAGTGCGAAAAGGTACATGAAGATGATGATGATGATAATAATAATAAAAGGGCGTAAAATACACAGGACGATTGGGCTTTGCGACTACTCGTATGACCAGAAGTCCAGATACGAAGCCAGCCCTGGTACATAAATATAATAAGTTTCTTTACACATATGTAGATAATAAACAACAAGGAGAAGAAATCCATTAGGGGCTCTAGAGTATTTTGGAGACGTGAATCTTTTTCTTAATTCTTCTAGCTATGGACAGCATAGGACAAAGCGAATTTTATTTTCCTCTTACTTTTTACATACATGGGCCCAACAATGTTTGAGGAATAACATTTCTATACCTGTGGAAATGAGTAGCCAGCCCCGTGACACCAAGGCTAAATTTTGTCATTCCACTTTTCTTGAATGTATCGATATCTAATAGCTAGTACCTAAGCAGATCAAGCCCACAGAACATTTTGTAAACGTCGAACCACTCGCTGCACATGATTCCAGCTGTCTTGCAGTCTACAGTCAGTCACACACGTAAAAATTCGTTTGCACCACTTGTACCTTGATTCATCCATACAAAACCAAATCCATACTGAAATAAACAGAAACTCACGATAGTAGCCCATGTGAACTTAATTCCTAGAGTATGAAACATGGGCTAGGCCTGTTTTGGCAACTGTCGTTATCCATTTGTAGGATTTACAAACAAATAACAAGGTGTGGGTGTAGGGATGTGGGTGTAGGGGTGTGGGTGTAGGGGTGTGGGAGCAGCGATGTTGGTGTAGGGGTGTGGGTGTGGGTGCAGGGGTGTGAGTGTAGGGGTGTGAGTGTAGGGGTGTGGCAACTGTCGTTATCCATTTGTAGGATTTACAAACAAATAACAAGGTGTGGGTGTAGGGATGTGGGTGTAGGGGTGTGGGAGTAGGGATGTGGGTGTAGGGATGTGGGTGTAGGGGTGTGGGTGTGGGTGTAGGGGTGTGAGTGTAGGGGTGTGAGTGTAGGGGTGTGGCAACTGTCGTTATCCATTTGTAG
>SMGT01016652.1:183433-203729 GCA_004794575.1 Lanistes nyassanus | reverse complement strand
TCAACAGTTGCGCATAGCTGCAGCAGTCTTTGTGTTAAGTGAATGGCATCACTGCATATTATATCCAAATAGTGAAAAAATTGATAATTTTGATGTAATGCAATCCTAAACTTGTGAAAGGATGTGTTGTTTACCTTTGCTTTCACCAAAACAGTTGGGTGAATTCGCTGGAGCATGCACTTTTAAATCATGGACCCAGCCAGAAGTCATCTAATTATGCCCCTGTAGTGACTTCATGGCTTTGAATTCACCCATCGCGTATGCGCTCGTTACATAGACAAGATATCCCACTACATCTTCGGGAGGTTTTCAGAGTCCGAGGAGAATGATTAATTGTTGGGCAGCTCGTAAGGGTCGTTCCCACCGAATAATGCAGTTTTTTTCTTTATATCTCAATCGAGCGATCTCATCAAGACTTTCCGAATACAATTTTGACGAAGAATCCGCACCAGATGGGCGGCAATTGGACGATAATTTAGACATGCTGCACGAAGACGATACACGTGAAGTAAAGCACTGAAGTCAGGTTGACCTCCAGCTGAACCACGCCCCTCTTTTTGCGTACCACGTGATACGCATCGCGAAAGACCCTAATATGGAAAGGGTGGCATATATATATATATCAGTGGGTTTTCCCGAAAATAACACTGTTCTAGTAAAAAGAGAAAATGCTCGGATGAGTAGAACAGTTCAGGTAGCAAACATAATGCGCATGTCAGGACTTCTTACGTGACTAGAACTGTCCAGGAAAGGCAGAACCTGTTCGCACCATAAAGACGGTAAATATCATAATAATTTCATCTTTGATATTTCCATTTCGATGTTTTTTGAGCCAAAATGATTGCTTTTTTAAAAAAAAAACTAGCAACGTCGTCTCTATTTCCCCCTCCGCGTATTGACCTGCTATGTAAGTGTGTAATTCATTAAATTTACCCAAATAAGATTATAGTTTACCTTTTACATCTAACTACTTTTACTTTCCTTTAGCCTTTCTCTTTTCCTTTGTCTACTGTCTCCTATTTCTCCCTCTTAGCTCCCTCCCTCCCCCATTCACTCATGCGCGCGCATACACATCGCTACTTCAGGGTGAGTACTTTGGGGTGGAGGGGTACGTGGCCGATATCAGCGGGTTTTCCCGAAAACAGAACAGCTCTAGTAAAACCAGAAACTGCTCGGATGAGTAGATCGAACAGCTCGGGCTGCAGTCACTAATGCACTTGTCAGGACCTACTTCTTACATGACTAGAACATTCGTGGAAGAACAAAACCTGTCGAGATGCTAAAGACTTTGCGTAGCTTTATTTAGATCCCACAGTAGTGTTCATATCTACAGCTTTACCTCCATGTCTTTGATCAGCAGCAGTTTGCCATTTCTGTAAAGGCAGGACAAGTGCATAGAGTCCTTCTTTAATAAACAAGTTGTGATGGAGCGGGCTCGCTCCGCAAACTTTTCTCTCTCTCTCTCTCCTTCAACAAAGGCAGTTTTTTTTCTTCCAGGCCCTCTGCTTACTTTATTTAGGGTCGCCACTGCTGCTGCTGCCCTACATGCTCCGCCACCTCACGGCTCACTGGCACTTCACTGTTATACTACATCTTCTCTCTCGCCCTCCTCCAGCTTCGAGCTTGAAAACTGGATCCAATCAAAATACAGTCTTACGTAAAATATGCTAATCTGGTATTGTCACCGCTGAAAACGTTGCAGTTTCCTGGAAGATCTCTACTGCCTAGACCCCACCCCACCCGTCCCCTAAGCCTCACCTAACCCCTACCCCTACCCCCCAAACCTAACCCCACCCCTTACCATCTCCCTAGACCCCTCCTCCTCCCGAAACATCCCCTTCTCCCTACGGACCCCCCACCCGCCCCCAAAGACCTGCGAAATATAGCTCGCCAGTTGATTGGCTCCGCTTTTTCCACATCCGAAATAGAGTTCGTAATTTGAATGGTGAATGGTGAATTAGAGCTTTTACGTGCTGCTTAACCCTACTTCAGGACTCTACTTTGTCCGGCCCGCACCCCGCTTTTACCGGGTGGGAGCGGGCCACAACGGAGGCATTGCGAGCTAGAGCAGCAGCTAGCGGGTGGAAATGCGGTGGATAGCGCATTTTTTGTTTCTTACACATACAACAGTTAGAATAAAAAGTAAAAGAATATACCTACGATGACACGAAAAAATGTGATGCATAGAATGCGTTCTGCTCTTTCTGTTAGTGTTTAGGAAAGTTAAGTAGAGTGAGAAGTAAAAATAATGATAATTACTTTTAAATGTAGTTTGACTAGCTAATGTGAATAGATAAAGGTACGAATCCTGCCTATAGTAAATTTACTCTATCAAGATGTTTGGTGAGTTAAATATCTACAGAAAGAGCAAATCAAGAAGAATCAGAGGGTGTTAATTGTTAGTATCTGCAACTATCCTAGAAGACTATAGAAACGTTTAAAGAGACTGAGCCTAGCACAGCACGCTGTAAGATGAACCAGTGCGTCACAGCCACGGAGCGCTGGTGGTACTCGACCTGGGTGCCGCGCCCCGGCGTCCGCTGTGGCTGCGAGCGTGGTGGCCAAAACCGTCTCCGCGATGGCGGCGTCCATCACAAAGTCATATATTCAGCCTGGATTCTTTTTTAAATCTCTCCTTAAAAATGGATACATTATATTTTGCATCTTAGTGTTAGTAATTAAAATAGAAATAGCCTCTGACAGAGGTTATTGTAGTCTCCGTTCTTCGTGAAGTTTTGTGAAAAGGGACTAACAGTGTCATTACCACAACTTATTCAGTCTCTGAATTTCCTAGCTATCAATATTAATGAGGGCTATAAAATGATGTGTGAGAACGCTTTAAGGATAGGCGAAATAACCTGTAGACTAGTATATTAGTCTTGATGTTTGTGCGCGATTATTACTGCTTCTGATTTTAAAATCGACAAAATTTATTTCTAGTTTCCTTTGTGCGTAAAGGCCGCAGTAGTGCTGTCCTTAATTTGACATATCCCATTAGGACTATGGGTAAAATCATTGTCTTTTACTTTTCACTGTTATCTTTTTTCTTATTTTGATCTACTCTCTCTCTCTCTTTCTCCCTCTCATATATATATATATACTACACACACACACACACACACACATCATATCCGTCCGCCGAACACACATTGTCACAGTACTTGGGTTATAATATAAGCTATAATAGATTATTTTCTTTCTTCCAACAGATATTTTTTCTGTATTAATTCACTGAAACAGAAATTATTTTATTTCAGGGAGACATTGTGAACACGTAACAACTATAAACACGTTATAAACTTCAAACAAAGCAAGATGTCAGTTTGAGACATGGCCGCAGCCCAGGATAACATGATATGCGCGGTGTGCACAGAAGTTTACAGATCTCCTAGGTTTCTACCGTGTCATCACTCCTTTTGTCTAGAGTGTCTTGAACAGTTGGCCAGAAGAAATGGAAACGTCATCCCGTGTCCTACATGCAGAGTTCCTGCTACAGTACCTCCTGGCGGAGTACGTGACCTCCAGGTCAACTTCTACTTCACTGAAGAAGCACTCGAGCGCGCGCGTTCTGAGGCACCTCCTTCCATGTGTTCTTTTCACCCCAAGGAATCTGCCATCTTTCACTGCGTGCAGTGTGACGAAGCCATCTGTATCAGATGCAAGTTGACAAAACACGAAGGCCACGTTACTGAAGATCTTTCAGAGGCCGCAGCTCGCTGCAGGAAAACGATTGAAAACGAGCAGATTCGTCTGGAGGATTATGTTAAACGCCTGATCACCAAGTCAGAAGCTTCTAAAGAGAAGGAAAAGCGAGCTCGAGAGAAGCGAAAGTCAGTAGAGGAACAGGTACGTTATTCTTGTTAATCTTTCAAATCTTCAGAAACAGCTTTTCTAGAGTACTAGTCACTCTGTGTGTGTGTGTGTGTGTGTAAAGGAAATAGAGAGAGAATGTGTGTGTGTGTGAGAGAGAGAGAGAGAGAGAAAACGTCGTGCGTGCGTGCGTTGTTTTATCTACGTAAATATCGGTCATTTTCAACTGCAACAGGTTCAATCCCGATATGGCGTAATTGTTGCCATGGCAGAAAAATATCGTGACCAAGCGCTGAAAGAACTGCAGGAAATTTCAGACGGTTTAGAGAAAGATCTGGCTGCTGAAAATCGTCGAATACAAGATGCGTTGGACTCTGTGCTCCACCTTCAAGTTCGTGTTTCACAGGCACTGCCTACAGCCCCTGACACGGAGGTCATGCAGGTGGAGAAGGATTTAACACGGGGACCAGGAAGCGCCGAGCGTCTGAGAGAACTTGAAGCTGGTCTGCCTGACACCACTTACCGCCCTGGTCTCCATGGTGACTTCACAAACGAAGTGGAGGAACAAATCAAACGGTTTATCGGCTCACCTGTCAAACTGGACTTTTCGTCTTTAAGCGAACCCAATGTCGTTCGTGTCGGTCGATGTGGTGACGGAGATTGCAGCGAAGTGCACGCTGTGCGAGAACACGAGGATAAGACAGTCGGCGTAGTTTATGGGAGACCTGGAGGGGATTTTTCCAAAGAAACGGTAGTATTCTTTTACCATGATGGCTCTAAAGGTAAAGCGGTAACGCCATACAGGGTACGTGTTTCATTCGTTACACGAAAACATTTCATTTGTAAGTGGGAAACCCCAGAGAAAAGATGTTTTGGTTCCAAAGGAGACAGCATGTTTTCTATAATGCAGAGCTGCACAGCTGGAACTTCATCTGTACGTCGTATTTTGATTAAATCCGAAGAAGGAAAAGAAAGATGTGCCGCCAATACCGTTCTGTTTCAACCAAAAGTCCACATGATTCATAACTTTGATTGCAATAAGCTTGAAAATCTGTTTGTTGTGATAGATGAAACAAAAAAGTCCAACAATGATTTCAGAAGTAATGATCACGAGCAAATGGTCAAGAACACCTCCCGTGTTGTACATCTTTACTCTACAACATCTGACACTCCTGTAGCCACCTACACGCCACCAAAGCAGCCGTTTTTCCCAACTGACGTCTGCTTCTGTCTCGACAATTTGCTGCTGATTGCTGATTGGATGAACGACTGCGTGCACGTGGTGAAAGTAAATGAAAACAAGATGGAGTTCATCGACTACCTGCCAGGCAGTGGTGATATCGTTCGCCCCACAGCCTTGAACCTTGACCTCAATGGTCAGTTGATGATCGGATGCGGGGATGGCTGGGTACTAAAATTCCCTGGTATTGACTTCTGTAGACGTCTGTTTCGAAAACGACCATTTGCTGATGATCATTGATTGGATAAACGACAATTTGCACAGCATCACGTCCATCGGCTACCTGCCAGGCAGTGATGACATCGTGTGGCCCACTGCTTTGAACTTGGACCGGGGCGGTTTGTTCTCGATCGGATGTTCTGACGAGTTGAATGCTGAAAACTAAAACTCTATGTTATGCTTGAGCAAGTCTTGTGCAATCAGCTGAATCGATGTTCTCAGTGGTCGACCGCGTAGACCCGCTACAGTCTGCCTACAAAGACACTTGGCTGATGCTACAGCCACGCTACTGGACCTCGTTTGAAAACATCTCCACATACCAGAAATTTCAACCCAAGGCCTTTATGGACTTTTTAATCTGCTTGTATTATGACAATATGCGTGCC
This sequence comes from Lanistes nyassanus, assembly GCA_004794575.1. NCBI lineage: Eukaryota > Metazoa > Mollusca > Gastropoda > Architaenioglossa > Ampullariidae > Lanistes > Lanistes nyassanus. The sequence goes on along the minus strand of SMGT01016652.1, from coordinate 198,074 downwards.
ATCTGTAGGTAACAGAGACGCTAGTTAGGCGTATTGTTAGAGTACAGTTTGGGAGAGGACATTGGACATATGACAGGTTGTAACGAAATTGAGAGCTAGCAAGCGTAAGACTAGCATTGTTTATTCAGTTTAAACCAGAGGGTAGCCTGCTCAGTTCAGGGAAGTAACTTTCGTGCTCCCCCAGAGAACAAGAATACGTACTGGGGAGGGGGGTAACCCTGCAACCTCCCTGGTCCAAGAGTCAGGGACAGTAGATGACAGCATGGTGTCAGCCAAGTACAGCTGCATCAGCAGTGACCGGGAGGTCAACTTGGAAACTCGAGATGTCTGTCAACAGTTCATGAGCGAATATGCACGTTTACAAGGAGAGAGGCACGTGAGCAGGATAGACCATGTGATGTAGAGGTCATTGGAGTAGGGGGAAATAAGAAAAGGGGGAGATGAGAGGAGAGGAGAGGAGATTATAGAGAACCAGGAAAGGGAGAGAAAGCTACAGGCGAGGGAAGCTTGCTCGGTCTTGCGCCCAGACGCAGGGCTATGCTTCCAATGGCCATGGGACTTAGAAAGTTTTGACAACAGAAGGCCCAAGGCAGAAGACACAGTGGAGGATGAGCTACAGAGCTGCTTTCCACGTGCACCTCTATTGAAGAAATAAGTCAAAAATGGAGAACATCAGTACGTCGCCTGTGCGTTTGGCGGAACAGCACTTACATCGGCTAGTGGAGGAAATTATGCAAACGCACGAACAGAAGGAATCACTGCGGGCACTGATCGAGGCTGGCCGGTGGAAGGAGGTGCTGCTTCAAGTGTTCATAGAGGTGGCCAGTTGGTACCAGGCAGACGACCCACCTCCTCCGCTCGAGGTGACATTTACGTTTTGAAATGTGGGAGACAGGTCCAAGAGAAATCCACTAGATTATCAAAATTTGGTGTAGCGTTTAGAAGTAGCGTTTAGTTGAACGGCCGTGCCATCGCCTAGTATATTTTTAGTAATAAACTTTGGTGCTGTCGGGGTGTGCTGTCGTGCGAGTGCGTCCGTCTGGAAGTGGTACAAGGTGTGGGAACTAAACATGGAGCAAGACAGACACTAGGGTGGCCAGACATCATTTTTAGCCGCGAAGCACTCAGTTAACCATACATACAGAAGCCATAGCTCCAAACATGCACTGCCCAAGAGGGCTACAGAGCGCGCACATGCCAACACAATCACACGTGCAGTTGGTGGGAATCCGACACTCGACACTTAGGTTAGGTATATAAACCCTGGTGGGGGTAGATACGGAGACCATCGGATAGAGGTTCCGACTGATGAAGGTAGCTAGGTCGACGAATGGCGAGATAGAAGGGAAGCTGAAATTTATTCGAATTAGTCTTGGTATTTCGGGACTTGTTGAAGATGCCGTCTATTGAACTGCAGAGTTCAGATGTTGTTTGGTGTTTAATGAGAAGGGAGACCTAATGACTGGTTACACAAAGCTTGTCAAATAAAAGAACTGAACTGCAAAGAAGTGCTTGTGGTCTTCTCTACGCCACGTATGCAACGGTGACTGAGACGGTCATGCTACATCGTCTTTCTGGTGCCGTGACAATTCGTAATGTTACATCACTACATTATGGCTACGTGGAAACCAGAGCCCTTTCTGTTGGATTTATGTAGTCTTGTTTCTACCGAGTTGATTTTAAACAGGTGCTCGAAAATCGTGTGTCTTGTCGGGGTCCTCTTCTCAATCTACACCATGAACTCATAATTAAAACATCTATTATTACTTAAAATAATATTTTGATGATATTCTGCTTTTCGTGAAAACGAAGAATTCCGCTCTTAGTACTTTCAGTATATCGACGGCATGACATCGTGGTTCAACTCCATTTACTTTTAGCTGAATGTTGTGAAACCAGAACGTTTTGTTTCGGATAGGGCCGATCTCGAGAGACTAATCCCTACTGCTTCCTGTCACGATCGGGGTTGAGGAAGTGGGACAAGTAAACAAATGTAAATAATCGTGAACACTTTTAGACAAAGATCGGTAATTCTAGAAGTAACATAGATTGTATATGCATGAAAGTCAGTTGAAGACATATTTCAGAATTAGTTTATTGATCTGGGGTTGAAAGTATCTTAACATACTACACTGCTCCATGGTTTCGTGTTTTATCAGTCAACGAGAGAACGAGACTGCAACGCTTTGTTGGGTTTACACGGAAAGTGGCCGTGGCTGCTACTGAACAGCGGAAACTCGCCCAATTATGTGAGCAGTTTGTTGGCGAGAGGGTAGACAGGATCTATTCTTGTAATAAGTTCCACCCTCTTATCGAATATTTTTAGCTTTTTCCCTCCAGACGACTGTGACATAATAATTACTTGGTAAGAATATTGTAAAACATGTGATGTTCTATAATGAGATCCAAGCATCAATCCTTTCACATAACAGTCCCTTTCTATAAGTACACTAGCCAGGGGACCCGGCGCTCCCCGGTCTTTTCTTTAAAATAAAGAGCACGAAAAAGTCACAATTCTTGTTAGCAAGATTTTCGAGATTTGTCGAGATTTCTTTATTAATCTCTGGACCCTAGATGGGGTATGAGAGAAGAAGGGGGAGGGGGACACGTAAAGAAGGGCGTGAGGGTTTGGCACAACCAGAAAAAATACGGGATTAAGGGTTACCATGGTGGAACAGTTGTTGCGTTACGGAAGGTTTTCTTCAGCGCAACTGTCTAAGCACTGTATCATTTTTACATAGCAAGGTATTCTTTCATTCAAGAGAAAGTGACGCAATAATCATAGGTAGGGTTAGGAACAAGAGACGTCATGTTGATTGTCAAAGGGACGTAAGACTCGACCAATGGAGAGATAGAAAGCAGGTTGCGGGGAGACGAAAAACAATTCCAGGGGGTTTTAACGCTTGATCCGGGATTCGAGCAGAGACTGTGAAACGGAGAGGACGCGTTTCTTGTTGAAGTAACGTCAACGGTCGATGTTAACGGATCCTGTATAGCTACTGGGGAAAAACAGTCGAGAGATTACTGTTTTAGCTTAGTTCTTGCGGTAAGAAGATTTTTGGCTTCACCAGGCAAGACTTGTCGTCACTTTCTCGAGATTTGTGAAAGTGGCAGAATACATTTGTTAGGTCATCAAGGAGGAGACCTAACGGCTAAGCGTCCGGTGGTATACATTCTTGTAACTGCTACTTGTTTAGACGACTTAATAGTAGGTCGTGAGTAGGCAGTTGAAAGAACTTCTTCCCACTAGAGAGTGGAGATTTTTCTCATAGATCTAAAATCTATGAGAAGCCTGGAGTTAACCGTAACGGTTGGACAAGGACGTCCAAGGACAAACCAACAGACTGAATACAAGCGCACCCTAACTTAATGGACTCGACCTCTCCAGAATTACAGAACAAACTTTTATGGTGATCTCGTAAATATAAAATTAATTGAGCAATCGACACCAAAACCTTTACTGCCTCGGGTTAATGGTTTCTACACCAAAGGGTGACGACGCTATGAAATAATGTGAATAACTAGAGGAATCTACCGAGGGGAAAAGATTCTCATACTCTGACATGCTCGCTCAGTCTCATACAGGTAAAACACTTCTTGCTCAAGAGCCCCCACCCTCGTAAAAAAAACACAGCTGCAGCGAAGCGTTATACAACATATATTTCATACACTAACTGACTCGACAATATCAAATATATCTACAGGTTATTTACAGAGAATCACCGTGCTCGTGTCTAGGGTAAGACGTTGGCTGATTGCGTCATACCACGAGGAATGAGACAATCAGGATAAACAAACTAAAGCAAAAGGGAAATCACTCTGCCACACGGCCTATGAACCCGCTATATATACCGATACAATAAGTGGCCGACAACAGAGCATCTACTCTTGTCCCTACTGAAACAACAGCTTTACCGCGATACACAGCACTGAAGCTGTTCAACGACCCAACACTTCACTCTAGCTCTCCCTTGGCACTTCGCCCGGCCACCTGCTTTTGACGTCTCCTGTCTCCGGCAGGATAAAACCACCTATCTTAATCAACCCGAGGCCCAGACTCTAAGATAGTTATGGCGAGAGAAGTCCTAACCTAGAAGGCACAACCACCAGTCACTTACTCGTCTGTCTCGTTGACTTGTCGGCAAAATACACCCAGTGTATTTAGCGTGAGTACTGGAGGCTTTTTGCTCTTCCGACGTCCTGGCTATGATGGCGAGGGGCAGAGGTCAGTGGGTCTACACGTGTCGGCTTGTCTTTTGGTCCTCCTCTCACTCACGCTTTCCCCTGCTTAAGTAGTGTGCGACCTCGCGCCCAGAGTTTATGGGAACCGCCTTAAACTCGATTAAACCGGTTCTGCCGTCTTAGGTTGGAGCAGAGCAACTTCCCACGCTATGACGTAGCGTCCATCTACCAGGTGTCAAGAGAGGGAAGGGGGAACAGGCTAACCTAGTGGTGACATGTGACATGCTAATTGCTGACACTAGTTACCCAGACACATATGACCTGGATTGTAAAATACTGACGCTAGAGATTGCATACCCCTAGTCGTATCGTATTTCAGTTACTTAAGAAGGTTATTCTTGTGGATATTCGCATAAGTATTGATATAAGATCGAACCTGCTATTGCTTTTGCTTAATTCTCGCCGAGTCTCTATAAGTTATGTCCTCTGTTAGTACCGAGTGTCTTTAATCGTCAAGATAAACCTTGTATAAGTTGTCAATAGCGCTTAAGACTCAAAAGTCTGTCTCCCTTGTTTGACTTTGAACTATATGTGATTATATATATATATATATCGAGTTATAGTGTGTAGTGGTTATGAGCGACCGAATATCCGATGTTTGATGGATTGAAATAACTGTGTGTTTTCCATGTCTGAGTATCTGTAGAACGAAAAGAGAAGTTAGAAACACCGGTGACTTCGTGCTTTATTTCTGTCGTTGATGTTGCATATGATTAAATGAACAAAAGATTGAGTAATGGAGCACGTTGGAGCTCACTGATTTCACACTTTGTGTGTGTGTGTGGAACAAAATAAATCCTCGTTTTACGTCAGGCGACGGCGTTCAGCTGTCAATACTCGTTCAACGTTCAACGTTCAACGTTCAGCTGACCCAACATTCTCGATTAACCAAATTTTGTGATGACATGGTCCTACAAATATTGGTGAAGTGGTTTTTTTTTTTCATTTCACCGTTGAAACCAAATCACCAGCATCCTTCAGACTTAACTTGCTTCGGAAGGGTAGGATAAGTAAATGCACACTTAACTTCTTTGTACTAGTTGTACTAGTTCTCACAATCCACAATCCAGAATTCAATTATCACCGAAAACCCTTTGCTCTGCACAGCTGAACTCGCACACAGACAAGTGCAGTGAGAGCACAGTCCCACACATTCTAGTAAAACGTTTGTTCACCATTAAAACTAAATCACAAAACACTTTCAAATTATAATACCAGAACAGCTCCCGCGTTGTACATCTTCACAACAGCTGACGCTCCTGTTAAGACCTACACACCACCACAACAACCGTTTTCCCAAATGACGTCTGCTTCTGTTGCGACAATTTGCTGCTGACTGCTGATTGGATGAACGGCCGGTTGCGGATAGGATGTGGAGTGGCTGGGTACTGAAATTCCCTGTCCCTCACTTCATTGTGGCAATATCTGGAAAGGTATGCGATTCTCTGGTGGCACTTGTTTATAGGCATAATTTTCAGGTCATTTACAAATCTATCTGTTACCATATCTTCAATTTAGTAGTTTGTCCTTCACTGTGCGGATAAGAATGATGGAAGAGGTGGAGGTGGAGGTACTACAGTCTTGTGCGTGCGTGCGTGCGTGCGTGCGTGCGTGCGTGCGTGCGTGCGTGCGTGCGTGCGTGCGTGCGTGCGTGCTTGCGAGTGGTTAGTTCTCGAGCCTAGCTCAGAGGTTAGCTGTTGCTCACATGTGAACAGGTTAGGGGAGGGTGGGTATAGTTGCAGCACTTTTCATATTTTTCATACTGTCCATTGTCATCGAGTAAATTAAAAAGGTTTTAACTCAATGGAATCGTGCGTCCTACAATACGTGACGTCGCTGAAATCGCAGCGGTTGGGGCGATTTTTACCGATTTTCGAAAAATTGTAAAAAAAAATTCTATTAAAGTTAAAAGTATCATTTAAACGTTGTTAGAAAGATAAATTTACGTAAAATAAGAGTTTTCCTACCCGAAATCCGTCCGTTACTGACGCTTTGTGGAAGACTGTGTTGAATTACCTAACCAAAGTGATGTAAACAGTCTTGAAACAGTTCCACTCAGTGCACTCAGTGGATCACTGACACGAAACACTCGACTATTGCAGCCGTTTGCACCACTTGTAATCCATAACACGTGGAAATTATCCATAAATGCCAGGAGTTTATCCAGGATGCAAGGCATCAACAAGCACACAAAGAAACAGTTGTAATCCAGCACTTGTCTGGCGGAGAAACGCCGAAGTCTACTAGGGTGGCCGGCCATTGTCTCACTCAACAGTTGGCACGAACCTGGCGGTACCGATTTGAAAATGTGGTCTACTTTACGGTCTAAGGGAGGAAACGCGATAGAAAAATGATTCTACTATCGAAAACGCCAGTTACTTCCCTTGTCCGCGAATATCTTTTGAGGTAAAATTCCGTAAAAAAAAAAAACCGTGAACCCCCTGACTGTTACGCTTTGAACAGTAGCTAACTTCTAACGGAGCATATTAACAGTACTACTTAATAATAGGCCCAGGTGTTTGATTTACTGAGCCACATAATGACCTTTAGACCAATAACCGGTCAGCCTCTCCGCGTGGAATGGACCAGTGAGATGATCAGGGTGGGTGAGGGTAGCCAACATGGTTGTGGCCCTTCATTGGAAGGAATAGTTGCCAGCGTTCACGACCCGACTCTGACGCAAACATTTATATCAGTCCATACCGGAATAGTCACCAGGAGGGTTAATAATTCACAACTTCTAATTAATAAAGAACAAATGAGGACAGAGCGCTTAAATTATCGAAAGGGCCGAAAGAAAGGAACTTGGCTGATCCTCAAAAAAGATCTGCCCGCCCTTTCTTTATAACGGCGCTATTCTTCACACAGCTAACCCTCGGTGCACAACATGGGCATACAGAGAATCCATGTTAATGTAGTCAGCCCGCTCACTAAGCGTATGCTGACAACTAGGATTCAAAGACGAACACAACATAGGACAAATACATGAAATCCTCAAGGTGCAAATTATAATTAATAAAGAACAAATGAGGACAGAGCGCTTAAAATATCGACTACATTAACATGACTACATTAACATGGATTCTCTGTATGCACACGTGCACCGAGGGTTAGCTGTGTGAAGAATAGCGCCGTTATAAAGAAAGAGATGGCAGATCTTTTTGAGGATCTGCCAAGTTCCTTTCTTTCGGCCCTCTCTTTGCTACGTGTTTGGCTACGGTAAGCTCCCTTGGGCACAGACGTCTGCATACGGCTATGTTTGAGCGCTGCCAGTACCTTTTTTGGAGTTATTAACAAGTTCATAAATATTTGATAGAGAGATAAATGAAAATAGAGCCTTAAAAAAACAAAGAATCATGTTGAAGAAGACATGAGCCAGCTGTCGATGGAACGGCAATCCATGGAAGAATGTCATATCGCTCAGTCCTCGCCAGAGCTGTCAAAGTCGCTGAGGGAGCTGTCTTGCTGCACCGGCCTTCTCAAATGCCTGTCGCTGTGACCTTTTACGCTGTGACCTTTAAGGCTGGCTTGAGTGGTTTGAGTAGTTTACTGGGACTGCGTGACATTGCTGCACTCGCGAAGTATGTGGAGGGATCATAGGATGGGATGGGGGATGTCATGCACCTCTCTGACAAGTCAGGCCCGTTTGTCGAAGCTCAAGTGACGAATGTGTAGAGGTCATGGACTGACCTATAATTATCTGTTGTGGTTAGCAACCCTCATGCGCATGCGCAGCGCACTTGGTACGCAGTCTAAAGAAGGAAAATAAACGTGAGGTTAGTACTGTTTCGTTTTAGCCAAAAGAACACACGATTCATTACTTTGATTACGACAAGAAAGGAAATTTGTTTGCTGTAATAGATAAAGCAAAAAAGTCCCGTGACGACTAATGATCACGAGCAAAATAAAATGAGGAGCACAACCAAATGCTTAGGAACAGCTTCCGTGACGTACATCTTTACAACATCAGACTCTCCTGTAGTGACGTACACACCACCAGAACAACCGTTTTCCCCAACGGGCGTCTGCTTCTATCATGTGTTGAAAGTAACTGGAAACAGGATGTTAATCATTCTGCCAGGCAAGGGTGACACTGTGCGGCCCACAGCCTTCGACCTTGACCTGAATTGTCGGTTGCTGATTGAAAGTGGGGACGGCTGGGTACTAAAATTCTCTGTCCATTTTATCGTGGCAAAAGCTGGAACGGCATGGAAGTTTCTGTTTCCGCTATCGCTAGCCATAACTTTAAGTCATTTGCGTACGTCTAGCTTTTACCTGTACCTTCAATTAATAAAGTTCGTGTGCACAAGAATGTTATATGGATGCCGAGAGTGAAGGTGGATAAAAGTGTTCGAGTGACACGGACACAATACAGCATTTCATCAAGAGACAGGATTTGGAAGCATATTATTCACCATATTGTGTCCCAGAACTACAGTAAGCAGAAAGCAGACCAATCGTAAAATTATGAAGCTATCCCGCATTTTTAAAAAAAATTTTCATATATATATATACACAAATCTAACTTATCCTGTTTGATAGATTCTTTCACGCTAATCTTACTGTCAAAAAATAAGCAATTAATGTTTTTTCCAAGCTTGTTATGCACCTTGATTTTTTATGGTTCCTCACGCATAAAATAGAAAATAACCAGTAGCTAATGATCACAGCAAGCCTTAAGTATCCCCTACTTAACTCGGGGCCATGCTATGCTGCCTTGACAATTGACTACTCCCACACAGAGTTTAATTTGAATACAGCTGCTTATCTTTAATTTTAGAAAAAAAGTCTCGTTTTATAATTATATACATACAAACGCAGGCCTACCATGAAACTGAAGGTGGATGGTTATTGTTTGTAAAGGTGAACATTAAGGTTGTCCGAAGACTGTAAAGGTCGATTCGATTCGACTCAATTCGATTTCTTTGTCATAAGACCACTTTCCTTTAACAAGGGGGAGATAACTAGAAAAAAATTACATAACTACATTGCATACGCATCCATTCAACTTCCCATTCAAACGCATCCTTTCAACTTGATATTCGAAGAAAAATTTAGATTTGGTCAGAAGATTGACTGAACAAGTTATTTGATTCGTACACCAACGCCTTGAAACAGTCATGATGATAACCTGTATATATGCTCGTTGTACGGCTGGCCATTCCCGATCAACTGAATGAAAAATCTTTCGTCTTCACGATGAGCTCTGTCTTCTGTCCAGTGCTAAGTGGATAAATCTAGCTGGATGACCATTTCTCTAGTATTCTCAGATTGTAAAAGTAAGGATAGCTGACTCCATGTTGGGGTTGTTAAAATGGCTTTGTTGTATAAATTTAATCCTGATGTAATGATATGCCTGACACTCCAAAATAAAGTGACATTCCCTCTCCCACTAAAGTCCATATGCGTCACGCACTACATCCTCTCCTTCCATAGAGTACAATGGTTTTTGAGTATGAAACTGGGAGACACGTAACCGAAATCTTAGTAGACAATTTCTGAGTCTTTTTAAATATAGGAAAGGTACTTCTCTGCTCTCAGTTCAGATTTAAATGTTACATACCATCCATATTTATCGCTTGCTTATAGATCAGCATGCCATTGCTGTGCGTTTATGGCTACAAGCCTATCCTTCACTTCCGACAAGAAAAGCTTATCGTTACAAACTCCCTGGTTTTCCCAAACGATCCCAAACCCATTCTTGAATAAAAAGGTGGGTTTTTTTTACCTTGGTAGTCCAGTTACATTTACCCTGGCCATCTAACGTTACGAGCATTTGGGATATTCTGTTTGTTGGCAGCCCAGTTAACTTTATCCAGTATCTAATACACTTCAGCATCCCACATACTGATATTTGGTACTGTCCAGTCTTCCTATTGATCATCTTGTTCGATGAACACTCAAAACTTATGGGCTAGCGTTTGAATCTTGTCAACTTGCCCCATATCATGAAGGCCCCAGATTTCTGCTGCGTAGGTGAGAGCAGGTTTAATCTGCGAGTCAAAGTTTTAGACAAAACAATGTAATTTACGCAGTTTCATATTTTAATTTCGCACACTCATATCCTGCCTTTCTTACAGAAGTCGAGGACTGCCTGAGTTAAACTTAGCTTTGTAGTGAACACCACACCTAGATACTTACAGGAATTTGTAGCACGAATTGTCTCCCCGCATACACCCATTTCTCATTCGCTGATAAGTGCCCACCTTTCCTAAAGACCATGACATTGGTTTTACTGAGGTTTACTTCTAGTGAAAGTCTGTCCGCCTCTTTATTCAGGCAGTTCAGCTGATTCTGTAGGCCAGCAGGGGTCGTGGAGAGTAAAACGACATCATCAGCAAAAAGCAATAGAAAAAGTTCAATGGCACCGGGGATAAGTTGAGCACCATGCCTACCGCATTCAGATATTTCTAGAGCAATCTCATTAATAAGGAAGGAGAAAATCATGGGACTAAGAAGGCAACCTTGTTTGACTCCCATAGGGCAGGGGAAATATTCGGACACGTCTCCTTTGTCTCTAACGCTAGCTAACACCGACTGCTAAATACCTTTGAACGCAGACAATATTTGGCCGTTTACTCCGGTCTTCCGCATGACAGACCACAGGATGTTTCTATTTACTGAATTGAAGGCTTTCTTAAAGATTATAAAAGCCACTACAATTTGGAGTTTCTTTCTAAGAATCTTTCAACTAAGGCATATAAAGTAAATATGTGATCGACAGTACTTTATACAGCTATGAATCCCTCCTGTTGTTCCATTATCTTGTTGGGTTCTTCAGTCCAAGTAGTTAGTCTCTTATTCAGTATGTGGGTATAAATCTTTCTGACAGAGTGTCAGAGAGTGTTTCGTCTGATTTTATCATTGTTATATAATATACGCATCCCATGTTTCTCCTTGGTGGCTAATATGTCTCTTTCTACAGAAAATAGACTGGGATGTTTAAGTGTAGCTCTAGCTCTGTGTTTGTGGTGCTACAGTGTGTCAGGGGTTGTGACCAAGAGTAAATAGAAGGAAGACAGGAAGAAATAGAAGGATAAATACACTGCCTCATCACGTATCGCAGCCGTTTCAAAACTCCTCCGTGACAGTCATATGACGAAGGAAGCAGCACATGGACGATCCCAAGCTACTGTGGAGTGTACGTATGTAACGTCTATGTAGCGCAACGTCAACTTAATGCTGACACCACACAGTGTAATGATATCGATTGGAACATAAGCCAAGAATCTATGATCTTCACGGAATAGGGAAGTACACTAATGGGGATCATGATCGGAGAAGCCCCAGCGAACTTTCCGGGAACTACATTTTTGTTCCTGTCACCATACAGGTCGCGGAGATTACGTCGCTAAATTGAGAAACTGTGGGGCTGAGTATCTGGGATGTGGCCTCGTGACTGCGTACGGTGAATAGTGATCTACGTAAATTACGTAGTAAATAAGTTGATTTGTTGTAATGAGTCATGCAGTGCTGTCTTGAGCCAATCTTTCTAAATGTTCATTCGTAGTTATATCTGTTTAAGGTAAATCTAATTTTAAGACGTTTGTTGCTATGAAAGAAACATTATTTGTTGACAACATAATGAAATAAAAGGAAGGAGCGATTAGTTTAATAACAGAACAACATTCCCACTTGTTTCCACCGTGATATAGCCTAAACTGATAGCGCGCCCTTTAGCCGCCCAAAACCCAACCCAGCAATAATTTTCTTACTCTTCCCTCCATCTTCCTTGTCCTCCTTTCCTTTCGAACTCGCTCTCACAGCCTGAGATAAAGAGGATACAGATTATTTCCTGTAGTTGATGGAGAGGGGGTCATGGGAGATTCCCGCCAACAATTACAGAACCTCGTCATGTAGGTCACAACCAGATCACAAAGATAAAACAATGCATGTGCCTGATTATTTAAAAACAGGAGGCTGGCACGTCCACGGGGATTTCCTCCTCATTTCCCACACGCGCAGCTTACAAATACTACGGCCCATGACAACATACCGAGGAAGATTTTCAGTTATTCACAGGTAAGGACGATGTTCGAGTTTGTGTATGAACAGAGGATAATTACAACTACATAACAGGAGAGTAGAAATTTTATTTTCACTGCCATTTCACTGGCACTTTAAAAAAAAATAGATCTTACTTGCCTCTGCCTAGATATTATTTTACAATTGGTAACTTTAGGGTCAATCTGGGGCTTTTTGTTAGTCCTAATTACATTGTCAGCTTCGATATGAGACTTACAACTTTATGACGCAACTCCACAGGACAACGCTTATTTAACCCGACTATGAACTTTTCTAGACAAGTCTAAGGATCTCTGAAAATGGATAAGAATACTGGAACAATATAAATGTGAGAAATATTCCAACTTTTCTAACTTTTTACAAGTGAGAAACGTTTTGGCAACGTGTAAAACTTTGGATATCAGATTTAGAGCGAGTAAAATGTTACTGTTAGTGTATTTTTTCACTGTCAGTGTCCCAGCATGGAAAGGTCTGCCTCAAATTCCGGGAACAAAAGCCTGACGTGCGCCGCATGTAAGGACGTCTGCACGGCCTCCAAATGCCTTCCCTGCCATCACAGATTGTGTCGAACGTGTCTCGGAAAGTTATCAAAGAGGTATCAGAACTTAATCGCGTGCCCTGTCTGTAGAAGACTTGCTCCGCTGCCTCCGGATGATGTGTGTGATCTACAAGCCAACTTCCGTCTGGCAGCAGAAGCCATGGAACGCGCCCGCAGTGCCGAGTGCTCTCCCCTGTGCCCTAGCCACCCTGAGGACCGAGTTAGGTTTTACTGCACGCAGTGTGAGCAAGTCATCTGCACCAGATGTAAGGCGACCAAACACGAAGGCCACGTGACTGAAGATTTCTCCAGCGCCGTGACGCGGTGCAAGAAACGCATTGCAGGAAAGCTGGAAGACCTTCACTTTCAGATTCGCTACGTGAGGAAGGCGTATGAACGATTCAAAGGGAGAGAAGATGCTGTTCGAAACGAGCAAGCAGCACTTGCGCTGCAGGTAAAGAAAAATCCCTCGCTTCCTCCCTCCCTCCACCCTCCCTCCATCCTTCCATTTCTCTCTCTCTCTCTCACACACACTCACTTACACGATATATATATATATATAGCATTTAGTCGTTCTAGGGGTGGGTTGCTCCATCTCCAACGAAACCACGTTGACAAGATAGAAAATGGTTTTGCATTTAGAGATGCTGTGATCAATGTTCTCCGTTACAATACAGCCACTTTTATACTACTTTCGTGTATTCTGAGCAAATCTGTTGAATATTATTTGTCAGCTCAAGTACTTCTGCGTGATCGTGACCATGAATACTTGTTTCTGTGTATTATGGTCAAGCCTTCTGAATTTCATCCCGAGATCTAGCGTCTAATGCAATATTCATTAGGGCTTCATACATGATCACAGTAATTATTCTTACCTTTGTGTTAAACGCTTTAAATCTTTTACTGTAATAATATTCAAACATACAGGACTTTTTTAAACCAGCCAGAAAGCAGAGTTTGAACTGACTTACGCAATATCTGTCGTCTTTATTTTTCCGGATGCTTTTTAGACAGAAAGCATTATTTTATTAGAGACCAACATTACTGTTATCGGAATTTAATCAAATCTCGTCAGGTATTTCGACATCCCCATACTAGCATACGTACACACGGTCCAAAAGCCGTACTGCTAACTGTCTGTTGTTATATTCTTCAGATTCAAGCCCAGTATGACTCGATTGTTGGCATGGCAACAAAGTATCGCGACGAAGCGCTGCAAAAACTTCAAGAAATGTCAGGGAAGGATGTGAGCTCCGATACAAAGTACTTAGATGAGGACCTGAAACATCTCCTTCTGCTTCAGAAACGCGCGCAACTGGCTCTGAGTGGGGCCTGTGATATGGAGGTCTTAGAGGTGGACAAAACTCTTAGACAGAGAAGAGATAATGTCTGGCTTCAGTTAGAAGTCACGTCTACACCACCTGTAGCTAGGAACCACCATATGCGTCATCGTGGTATCCAGACGAAAAATATTCTCGACAGCATGAAGTTCTTTGGGGGCTCACCGGTTTATTGGTTCTAATGCACGTATTAAAATATAATCAAAACCTATTTGTGCTGGTTGATGCAGATGCAGAGATAATAGCAACACTTTACCGAATGACTTTTTTCAATTCATTGAAAAGGCAGGTAATGTCACAAAAAGTGAATGTTTTAAACTGTCAGCCAGCTTGTAGCTCTAACAACCAGGTGTAATGTACGTACTGGCAAGCCTAAAAGTATGTGAAAATCAGGTAGCTTAATTGACGAAACAAATTGTTCTGTTTTAAATTGACAGAAGATAAGCCAAAGAGAACTCAGGATTAACCACGAAGATTAATAACTACACCAGCCCCC